>JZKD02S2240568.1:338541-349778 GCA_000966675.3 Picea glauca
CTTGCTCTCCTTACAACAAGAAAAATAAAAATGGTGATGAAAGAACTCCTTTGCAAATCCACTCAATGGAGAGGTGGATTGCTCAATGAAATGGTGCCAAAGTGATCTTGTCAAGAATTGAGTCCTTAAAACAATCTAGGCAGCATAACATTACATGAAATTCCTTGAGAAAATGAGGTTTCTTCATGGCTTTTTATAGCATTGCATTGGGTTATTGTGTAACTCCTTTGTAGTGTGAAAAGAGGCTCTTTAGGGCATTATTAGGTCTTTGACCAGCCCACCATTCGGATTTAGCTCAGACTTGAGGGTCAAATCGGCTTGGGAGCTAATCCATAAGTGGTTGGGAGGTCGACCAATTCAATAAATGCGTTGTTTAGCAGGTGCGCGGGTTTTTTCCCCAACAGCCGCGCATCGTGCACGTATGCGTGCATGGTATGTTCCTGTTCCGCGCATGTGCATGCGCACCCAACTTCTGTAAAGCACTCTTCAATTTTTACTACTTTGTATAGTTTTTGACCTTTTTGGAATGTTGTGAAATTAATTCAGTGCCATGAATGACTTCATTACTGTTTGAAGATGTTGATTTCTTGTCGCCATGTGCGGATGAAATTTCAGTGATAACAAATGCCCCCTAATGGATGAGGTTAGGAGCATACGTATAGCCGAAATCCATCAATGTTTCTTCTACTGAGAATGTTGTTGTAAGAGAGATCAATAGTGGGATCGTTCAGAGCGATCCGTTGGAGAAAAATGGAACCGGTAGGACCCGACCTTCTAAGAGTTGTGCAAAAAAAAAGAGAAAACTGTGTACAAACGAGGCGGGCATGCCCCATGCTCGTGTTATGTAACTCTGAAAAAACATGACTGAAGTGTTGGTGTAGACAACTGCAGCGCCCTCGTGGGTGGTGATGATAAAGGAAGAAGACAATTCTACAAAGTAATATACTCTGAATAATAGGCAATGATCGCGGTAATAAGTATCGGCGATGATTCGGGCATTGATGGCCCTACCAAGTTCAGAGGTCTTCGGCAAATGATAAAAATAACTGCAATAGTCGCAACGTAAGACCCACCATAACATGAGAAAGTATTGGCATAGAATGTTATGGGGGCCAATGACAGCAAGGAGCAATGGTGTTTCACCATGTGCCGTCCGAGATCTCTCATTGAATGGAGAATGAGAATCAAGATATTGTCGCCCTTCTGGAAAATTGTGCTGATGTGGAAAAAAGGGGAACGTGACTCCCAGAAGAAAAGGGCTTCGTGGAATCTACTGAGGTGAGGAAGTGGCAGAGGTACATGGACGAAGTCAAGAAGTGGGAAGACTCAAGACTGCCCTTGGTTGGAGGATGTATGAGATAAAAAGTGGCCGCAACCGTGTAACAAGGTCGAGTGTCAGGGGGACGACAAGACCAGTGATAAGTTGTGCCAGAGGCAGGACAAGGTGAACAAATTCAGAGGGTAGAGGTAAGTGACCTGTGGAGTACTCTTAAGATATGGACGATGCCGGTAAGGGTAGATGATAAGTAATGCTCCAACCAAGGGTGACATGGGTTGCATGTGGCCAAAAGAAAGCAAGTCGCCAACGGTGACAACAAAAGAAAATGTAATGACTGGAAATAAAGGTGTTTGTACAATAAATAACGAATAATTTTGGGGAGAAATGTACAAATACAGAAACAGGTGCCCCAGTGTGATATGGGTGGCCCACGTAGGGTATAATGTGCTTGGAAGACTGATGAAGGGTGGGGGCCCCATTGGTGAGTTTCTGTATGAGGTAGGTGAAATGAGGGTAGGTTCACAGATGGGCAAACTGATTGTGGATGAAATGGAGGGTTCATGATATTGCGGAGGTGTAGGTAAAGAATAGAACCGTAAAGAGATAAACTGGGAGCCCGTGTGGTAAAGCTAGCAAAATGAGGAGAAGGAGTATGTGGATAATTCACGACATGATGAAAGACTATCGGGACTCCCATCCCTAAAGGGTAATGAAGAACAACATGAGTGCCAATAGTGCCAAAAGGTGCTATGAATGGGACAACTCATGTGGGTAAGAATGTTATCGGGTAATAGTACCGAAGATGCAAATGGAGGTGTGGGTACTGCAGAGCCGGGAATGGAGATCCTAGAGGTAAATATCAGAGGGTGTGACTGGAAATGCAAGTGTGATACAGCGGGAAAGACTGCATGCCAGTGCTGAGTATATACCTGAAGGGGTGATGCCGAGGGATGAGGAGCAAGTACCTGCACATATGAGAAACAAATACCCAAAAGTGAACAATATCTTAATAGAATCAAATATATGAGCATGTATTAGATAAATGTGACAATGCGCGTGCGTACTTGACCATGATATGAAAAAAAGGTGCCCAGGGGGCTCAGGATGAAAAGTGACCCAGGGACAGCTGTGATGTAGGTGGTGCGATGCTGATCCCGTGGTTGAAGACGGTTTGAAAAATAAATACCTTGGGCTCTCGGAATGGTGAGTGGAAGTTTGGCAAAAGGCCTATATATAGCTGTAGGGCCCACATTGCCACCTCATTTGTACCTGCTGCAACAGTGACTGGACGAGCAGATTTCAGAGGAGATTTGGAGATTCAGGGAGGACGAGGCATCCGATCGACATTTTGCGAGTATCAGGTTAGTGGTCTGATCATCCTGCATAGAAATAGGTTTTCAATTTTGGGGTAGGGCTTGTACGGGGGGTCGTACAGGGGTATTTAGGGGATGTGGGACCCCCATGCGCGGGCGACCCAGTGAGAGGCGCGCATGTGTGCACGCCTGTACACCAATCATACGCACATGGGTGGGCGATATGGGGAATTTAAGGCGCGCCCGAGGGGCGCGCCTGTGAGTTGAACAGGCGCGCATCAGTGCGCGCCTGTAGGTTTGACAGGCGCACACCTATGCACGTATGTAAAATGAACAGGCGCGCATAAGGGCACGCCTGTGAAGTGAATAGGTGTGCACTAATGCGCACCTGTTCAGTGTACAGGCACGCATATGCAATGAACAGGTGCGCATGGGTGCGCGCCTGTGGGAACAAAAACCGCGCCTAGGAGGCAAGGTTGAAGGGTAAAAAATGAGTCTTTTTTATGTTGTTGATGGTTGCATGAGCTGATATAAGACTCTATGTTGTCTGCAGGTGGATCGTAGTGACGATGCCAGTGCGGTGGCGAGAGCGAGACTGGGCTCAGTTGCGAGATGCCGTGGCCATTGAGGGGCCCGGTGTGCGTGTGACTTTGGAAACCTATGGGTTGCTAAAGTTCTTTGAGTGCCCGTTGATACGGGCACAGGAGTATTTATTGCAGTTCCTGATCCAGATGTGGAGTCCAGAGCTGCACTGCTTCCTCGTGTGAGGAGAGCAGATCCCCTTCACTGCGGTGGAGGATATTTATTTTCTGACTGGGCTCCCCTTTCGGGGAACGCCCCTACCGGTAGAGCCTGTGCTGCCTAGGGATACAACCCTGGTTACGATTGGCCAGTGATATTGCTCAAGTGAGAACTTCATGTCTGGGACTGTGGTGAGCATTAGTGCGATAGACTCCCTGACTTATCGTTGCATAGCGGCGATTATTGTTCGTATATATGGGTCACTTGCGACCCAACGGATTAGTGGTGGCCAGCTACTGGTGCTGGAGAGAGTGGTGGTTGGTGAGCAGTTTGCGTGGGGACTGACGCTGCATGTGTGGATGGTCGCGCAGTTGGATCGCTATCGGTCCATAAGTGCAGGAGAGTTTGCATTTGGGTCTATCCTAGTGGCATGGTTCTTAGAGAGGGTGTCGATGTTGCACCCAAGAGTTCTACTAGAGATCTTGGGGGCAAGAGAGCCGCGATTGAGGCGGTGGTTGACAGTTTTGGTTCACCACAGTGATGGCAAAGGTGGCCACTATTTTTCAGCAGAGGCGGCAGGGATATGGCGGCAGATGCCGCAGGTGATACTTTGGTACCCCTATGCTGGGGTGGACTTCCGGGGTGACCCGAACATGGTGTTACCTCCAGGGGAGGTTTTTGAACATCGAGGTATGTTTAGTATGTTTGTGATTTATATTGTTTTGTGAGATAGCAGTCCATATGTAGATGATATAGATGTTGATACTATCTTTTGTTGTTGTTTTTTGCATGTGTAGATGTGGCACCTTGCGGGCGCGAGGTGGAGATGCAGAGAGCGTCGGATCGTCGAGAGCTGGAGACACTGCCGCATGGAGAGAGACGTCGGCGGGATGATGTCGCGGGGCGACCAGCAGATCTCGAGAGGGCAGCGAGGAGGCACCGGTTCGATGACCCAGGTGCGGGGCCATCACATTCTCCTCCAGTGGCGGCCGGAGTGGACTTTGATGACATACGCCGTCATCTAGAGACAGTGTTGCAGGATGTGCCTGAGGGCATGTGGATGCATATCCAGGATGAGAGCTTCCGGGAGAAGTGTGTGGGAGTGCCACCACCATGGTGGGCCATAGTGCGGCGAGCAGCAGTGCTTGCTGCGATGACTAGTGGATGCCTGCCGCCAGGGCAGGAGGGTCCTGTGGGTGGTCCACCACCGCCTGGGGCAGGTGGTGGTGGGCCACCACCTCCTCCTGAGGGAGGAGCAGGTGGTGGTGCGATAGAGGCACCATGACTGATGTATGATGTATATCTTTTTGGTTGTATTTAGGTTGGTGAGCCGATTTTGTGTACCGAGGTGCTGCATTGGCCTGCGGGTACATGTATTTTTGTATGTAAACATTCGGATGGCCTGATGGGTCATTATATATATATGAGTATACATATTTTGAGATCCTGATGTTGTCTACATGTGTTTTCTGATGTTTTTTTATGATGTCGATTCTATATATATGCTATGACAGGATTTTGTGGGATGTTTATGTATGTGTAGCTTGATGTGATATATGCCAATCTAACACCATGTTAGCTATTTGATCTGTTGTTTGATTCAATTGTCTTGGAATATGTGTAAATGTAATGGAATCAAAATGTCGAGATAACAGTCTAACCTGTAGGTATTTGCGAAAGAGGCACGGATCGCGTACACGATACACATTGTTGAGCTGGAGAACGACTAGTTGAGAGTCGAGGAAGATGCTAAGGTGACGAATATGATGACGCTGGGCATTGACCAGGAGGCCAATGACAGTAGTATATTCGTCTTGGTTGTTGGTTGTCGGCCCCAAACATATGCCATTTGAATGTAGCATTTCATGTGAGGGGGTGTAGAGAGCCCAAGCAACCGAAGCAAGATTTTGTGTCCAACGGCTGGTGCCATCGACATAACCAATGAGGTAGGCTAGTGGAGGAAGCATCTATCAATAGCACAAAGGATAGTTTAGAGGAGAGGGTAGGAGGAAAAAGATAAAAAACACTAAAAAGAAAAAATAACCTAAAGTAGAATGACTACTTCTAAGCATAAAATTTCTTGAGGTATAACCCATTGATGGGTTCCTTGAGCGAGAGGCCTTCAGGGGAGGCGAAGATGTATGCGCCTTTGGTGAGGCAATGTTGGATGATGTAAGGGCCATGCCAAAGTGATTCGAATTTTCCGTGGCCAAAGGTATCATGAGCGATATCATAGGCCAAGACGAGGTCACCTTCGCGGAATGATCGAAGGTTGACATGGCGATCAAAGGTAGCTTTGGATCATTTTTTAGCTGCCTCATTGTTTTGTAATGAAGATCGTCGATCTTCATCCAGTGACTCCAAGTTCAGCAAGCGCTGCTCCATTGGAGTAGTGTCAGGTAATAGCTCAATTGCGGTGCGTAAGGTGGGTATTTCGCACTCAATGGGAAGAGTTGCCTCAACCCCATGGACTAGATGGAATGGCATGAAACCAGTAGCAGTCTTTACTACCGTTTGATAAGCCCATAGCGCATAAAATAACATATGATGCCAATTGGTTTTATGTTTATTAACCATGTGCTGTAACATGGTCTTGAGGACTTTGTTAACTGCCTCGACCTATCCGTTTGACTGAGGGTAATATGGTGAGGCAAACTCGTGAGAGAAGCTTAACCGAGATGAGAGTTCGATGAAGATCTCATTCTCGAAGTGTTTCCCATGGTCAGAAACAAGTTGGAGTGGTACTCCAAAACGGGAGATGACGTGATTAAAGAAAAAACGCGCTGCAGTGTCAACGATGTTGTTGAAAGTGGGCATAACTTCGGCCCATTTGGTGAAGTAATCAACGGCGACAACAATGTATTTGTGACCATTGCTGGAGGGGGGATTACAAGTCATAAATTCGATGCCCCACTTACAAAAATGGTCCTCAATAATGACAGGGTGAAGAAGAGCAGGGGGAGCTCGGGCTTTGTTTGCATAGAGCTGACATTGCTCACATCGTTTCACGGCATGAATGCAATCATGAAACAGGGTCGGCCAAAAGTAACCGGCTTGGATAATATTTTGAGCAGTGGATATACCTGAAATATGGCCCCCACATGCGCCATTGTGGCAGTCATTTAAGACTCTTTCAGCCTCATCAATAGTTAGGCATCAACGAAGAATGGTGTTGATGCCCCGCTGGTATAGGATGTCTCCGATGAGAAGATAGCGGGAGGCCTGATGGCGAATATGTCGTCGATCATGTCATGAAAGGTGGTTACCAAACTTTTGAGTTCGTAGGTAGACGAGAAGGTCACCATACCAAGGATCATCTGATGCGATGTAAAAGAGATGTTCGTTAGGAAAGTCGGTGTTGATGGGGGCACTGGTGGTGTCAGAGGGGAGGGTCGTGACAAGTTCGGCGAGAACGAGGGCCTTCTTACTCTTAGGTGTTGAAAAATCGAGGTTGTACTCCTGAAGGATAATGATCCATCGAGCGAATTTTCCGTTAACTTGTCGATGGCTGAGCAAATATTGCATAGGGTTGGAATCTGCGACGACCTTGGTGGTGCAAAGTAGAATGTAATGGCACAGTTTCTGGACTGCGAGGACAACTGCAAGAGCAAGTTTCTCTTCGTGTTTGTACTTCAAGGGTGGTCCTGAGAGGTTCTTACTAACGTAGTAAATGACATGTTCATGATTGTTATCTCCAAGCTGGACGAGGACGCCATCTACTGATACAGTTGATGTTGATACGTAGAGGATGTAGTCACGATTATAGTTAGGTGCACTAGTTAAAGGTGCATTTGAAAGCGCTACTTTAAGATCGTCAAATGACTGTTGGGCATATTCGTCCCAGTGAAAGGGGATGTTGTGATGTAGTAAGTGAAGGAAACCATGTGCGCGTATGGCGTAATCTGGGACAAAGCACCGAAGAAAGTTAGCTTTTCCCTGAAGACTCTGAAGTTGCCGTAAATTACGAGGAGGTGGAATTTCAGTGATAGCTTTAACTTTGAGGGGGTCCATGGTAATACCACTTTGGGAAACGATAAAACCGAGGAGGCACCCGGCGGTGACACAGAACACACACTTGAGAGGATTCAAGCGGATGTTGTACTGAGGACACCGTTGAAAAATGATTCGTAAATCATTGAGATGTTGGGTGCATTTCTTGGATCGAGCTGTGAGGTCATCCAAGTAGGCGAGGATGATTTCAACCAGATCATGAAAGATGTATGTCATCACCCGCTGGAAGGTTGCACCGGCGTTTTTTAAGATGAAAGGCATGACATGATATGCAAAAGTACCCCACAGGGTAATGAATGTGGTTTTATACTGATCGGCTGGGTGGATTTGAATTTGGTTATAGCCAGAGAATCCGTCCATAAAGAAGAGAGCCTTGTGGCCAGCGCAGTCATCAATAATTTGATCGATGAAAGGCATTGGAAAGTTGTCTTTGGGACATGCGTTATTGAGATCGCGAAAGTCTATGAAAACATGGATAGTGCCCTATTTTTTGTTGATGGGTATAGGGTTGGAAACCCATGAAGTGTAAGCGATGGGGTAAATAAACCCGATCGTACGTAATTTGTCAATTTTGGCTTTGATAGTCGTGGCTTTGGATGGGTGTGCGGTCGCTGTTTCTGGTGAACTGGTGTGATGTCAGGCCAGGTGTCGATGCGATGCTCGACAATAGATGGGTCAAGGCCAGGAATTTCCGTGTATGACCAAGCGAAAATATCTCTATATCCCTGGAAGAGGGCTTTGTATGCGGCGATTTCCTAAGGAGTGGAAGCAGCTCCAATGATGATTTCTTCGACAATGCCATTTTTAATGGAAATGTCGATTTTGATGGTGGGGGAAATGTTGGCCATATTACCTTCTTCAAAAGTGTCAGGGGCAGGAATGGGATTGTTGAACCAATCGATAGGCCCGGATGGAATAAAATATTTGGTTTCGACCGCGTAAATGGGGTTTTGGTTAGGAGGCATGAGGGCTGCCTGTGGAGAGAAGAGTGTGCGGTGATGTAGCGCATCCTAGGGCGAGTCTGGGTAGTTTATCTCTTTAAGTATTTCCTCATCGCATTGAAAACGTCGGGAATACAAGGGGTCGTGAGGAGTGATCTCGGTGACAGCGTGGTTGCCCCCTGATGGAGAAGCAGAGGGAGCAATGCTAGGAGATGGTGAGGGTTCACTCGACATAAACCATATGTTGAAGTACTGAGGGGTACCCGTGGTGGTTGGGTGGAGAGTGTCCATAGGGGAATAAGCAGGAGAGTTGAGGGGGTTGTGGGGTAAATCCTCAGAGACGTCATTTAAGAACCATGGAGGCGTTGGGAGTGCCTCGGGCTCTGGAGAAATGACATGAAGATCCTTGAGTGATGAAGTAATGTCAATTATCGCCTCTGCGGGTCGGTGAAGTAGGGCCAATTGACGTTGCCTGTATGCAAGGATCATAGGACACTAGTATGTAAAATGAGTTAATGAATCGCAAAGAGAGAAAGGGCATCTCATACGTTCATTGACTGAAGTGGTGACATAGCGAATGTCAGTGATATTCGAAGAGGACATAGCAGGGCGTGGGTTGTTCTAGAAGTTCTGGCGTACGGCCGCTAATGTCTGCCGAAAGCGTGGTAGTGCTGGAAAATGGTGGGTGTAATGGCCATACTCTGAACATATAGCACAAGCATATTTGGTCCTCAACCCTTTACTACTGGAAGGGTTGGTGGTAGTAGTGGGACTAGTAGTAGTGGCGGGTGTTGTGGGAGTTTGATTGAGGGGGATCAAATTTCGTAATTCAGGTAGGGATGGGCAATTGTTGGTTTGGTGGCCCTCTTTCTCACATAGTGCGCAAGGTGGTGGGATGCATGGAGGAAGTGGAGTGGTGGGCTCCTTCTTCTTCCTCCTGCCCCCAGCTGTAGCAGGGGGGTTAGTGAGTATGGGGGTAGTGGGGGTAAGGAAGGGAATCGTCATGGGAAGTCCTTCATGTGGGGGAAGGGATGGTCGAGGGACCATCTCTGGTGGGTGTAAATACCAAACTGGGATTGCTAACACCATATTAGGTAGTGTGAGCATTGCGGCTACCTGAAAAGCTTAAATACCTGGGGGAGGGTAAAAGAAGGGAATTTGGGTGAGGGGTTGAGGGAGTGTCTCCCAAACAGGATTATTCCCTTGAGGGGATGTGGATTCATGGACTGTTGAGGTTGACGAGTGCGCAGGAGACTCCGGCGGGAGTGGTTCTGTGACTATTGAGACGTCAGGAATGACTAAAGCCTCCTGAGGAGGAAGAGCATCCTCCGTGTGAGTTCCGTTAGATGAGACGATGCATACTTGATTAGGGGGAAGGAGTGGTGGTGCTCCATGGTACTTCCCTAACAATGATGGATCTTTAAAAATCCCAGGACCCATCTCGACGAGTGGATATGTGTCTGGGTTGGTGTGGATGAGAGGAAGAATGTTATCGAGGTTGGCAGATGGGTTAGGCTCATAATGTGAGACTTGGTCGATGGTCACGATATTCCCATTGTGGGGGAACATCATTGTCCGAAAGACGGAAGAGGCCACTGCCTTCATAGCGTACATGTAGCTACGCCCGAACAGGATATTATAATCGAGGGGGGCGTCGATAACTTCGATATCAATGAGGATAGTCTTGCCCCTGAGTTCAATGGGGACATTCTAGAAGAGCCCTTCAGGAGAGGATGGTCATCCGTCATAAGCTCGTAATGTGATGGCAGAGGGTATGAGTTCCAGGGAACCAAGTTTCTGCCATACTGTTTTGGACATGATGCATGTAGAGGCACCTTCATCAATGATACATCGATGAACTGTGATGTTCCATATTTTCACTGGTATTTGAAAAGCGATCAAGGCGGGCAGACGAGGTTCTCTGCTATCAAGATCAAAGGTAATGAGTCGAGTATCTGCAGGGTCGACTGCCCCCAAGGTGGAATGTAGAGATTTCCACTGTGTAGGACAAGTCTAGAGGACTTCCAAGACTGACATGGTAGCTGGGGATTGTGCTAAGTCATCTACCAAGCTGTAGTTGTGAGCTACCCTAGGCTGTGGGTTGTGTACATTCCTGCGTAAGGGGATGCGAGGGATGCATAGTGGTGGTTCGGCGGAAGCACGGGGGATCACCAACGGGGGTCCCGTCGGTGTATGGTTTATCTCTGGAGATATGGGAGGAGACTCAGCGAGTGTATGATACTGACGATTACGCATTTGCAGAAGAATTTCTTCCTCACTGGTGAGGAGAATTGTACGCTCTGCTGAATTGTTGGGGTTATGGTATTGGCCCACCTGAGGTGGGGGGTGTTGTGTATCCTGTTGGGTGTTTATCACACCTTGATGTGGAATAGGATTTTGCAGCACGGCGGGAGGGGGTTGCTGCATGTATTGTTGTGGTGCCTGTTGAGGGGCAGTTTGTGCATAAGAATGGGGAAGGCTACCCAAGTCTTTCAACCATTTGAAATCAGTGATCTGGGGGCAATGGTGTGTAATGACTAAACTCACCACAAAGAGCACAAGGGAAGATGGTTTTAACATTATTTCACCCTTGGCGTTTGTTGTTATTGCCCCCTTGGGGGTTTTGGTTCCCTTGGTTCTGGTTTCCCCCAGTGGGTGGGTGTTGGGGGGGTTGATTCCTGCCTTGACCTGGGTTGTTATTATTCATGTTCCATCCTTTCTTCTTGGCATTTTTTGATGGGTGAGTTGGGTTGGCTGTATTCAATTGTTCAAAATTTTGGTATTGTTGAGTAGCAGAGGGTTGAACAAAATCTACCCCTGCATGAGGATGTGGGGGAGCCATGGGTTGGGGAGGACCAGGAAATGGGAAGTATGGATTTTGTGGTGGTACCGATCCATAAGGTACATAGGAAGGCGTAGTGATTTCACTAGTACTATAAGCTGATGTTGAGG
>JZKD02S2240568.1:352668-366070 GCA_000966675.3 Picea glauca
ATGAAGAAAGGGGACTATGAGTCCCTTCTTCCTCCAAAGGAAGGCTCTTGGACCCTCACAAAATTGCTCTCCTTACAACAAGAAAAATAAAAATGGTGATGAAAGAACTCCTTTGAAAATCCACTCAATGGAGAGGTGGATTTCTCAATGAAATGGTGCCAAAGTGATCTTGTCAAGAACTGAGTCCTTAAAACAATCTAGGCAGCATAACATTACATGAAATTCCTTGAGAAAATGAGGTTTCTTCATGGCTTTTTATAGCATTGCATTGGGTTATTGTGTAACTCCTTTGTAGTGTGAAAAGAGGCTCTTTAGGGCATTATTAGGTCTTTGACCAGCTCACCATTCGGATTTAGCTCATATTTGAGGGTCAAATCGACTTGGGAGCTGATCCATAAGTGGTTGGGAGGCCAACCAATTCAATAAATGCATCGTTTAGTAGGTGTGCGGGTTTTTGCGCCAACATCCGTGCATCGTGCGCGTATGCACGCATGGTATGTTGATTTTCTGTGCATGTGTGCGCGCACCCAACTTCTGTAAAGCGCTCTTCAATTTTTACTACTTTGTATAGTTTTTGACCTTTTTGGAATGCTGTGAAATTCATTCAGTGCCATGAATGACTTCTTTACTGTTTGACGATGCTGAGTTCTTGTCGCCATGTGCAGACGAAATTTCAGTGATAACACAGAGCTTTCTATCAATTCCAATCTCAAAACTTCCTTCTTTATTTCATTTCCCTCATACATCTCCCATTCTTGAACTAGAAAGGAAGACCTCAAAAATTCTATTGAACAATTATAGTCATGCAAACAAACATAAAAGCCTCTTAGTTTAGGAGGATGATTTGCTCTCAGAATATGTGATTTATTACCTGAGCCGAGGCGTGGTTGGACCGGAACTCAATTATTCCCACATTGAAGAACTTGTGTTGGCAGCAATTCATGGTGTCCAATGGTTTTGTCATTATATATTGTTTCGCAAGACCACCTTCATTGTCGTTGTGAATCCATTTCAATACGTGTTAACATGATGGGTAATTGGTGGAAAGATCAGTAGATGGATAGTTTTCCTCCAGTAATTTGACTTAGATTTTGTTTCAGCGAAATCCAAAAAGTCACTGGTTTATGCGGAACTCATCTCATAACTTCTGATCGAGTCAGGTGATGTTATGCTCGAAGAGTATCCTATTCAAGGTGACAGTTTTTTGATCGTGTCTTCAGACCCCTAGTATGGAGATATACTTGTCTATCTCTAGAGTTTGAAGTGCCCCACCTCTACTTCTCATGATGAGAATCACCGTATACACCATCAGGATAAGAACTATCTCATACTCAAAGACACTTTGTATCGTCAAGGTGTGGATTACATCCTTCACCGGTGTCTCACTCATGAAGAAGAAGAAATTGTGCTTAATGATTGCCATATTGGAGCATGTGGCGGTCATTTGTCTAGGTTGGCAACAACCCAAAAGATTTATGATTTGGTTACTTCTGGCCGACATTAATCAAAGATTGTGTTGAATTGGTCAAGAAGTGCCACCAATGTCAGATCTTCTCTCGGAAGATGAGGGCACACCCCACTCCCATGTTTCCTGTCATTACCGTTGGTCCCTTCACCAAGTGGGGGATTTATTACACTACATGCAACCATCCTTCATCAAGGGAGCATCGTTATATCATCATAGCCATTGACTACTTCATGAAGTGGGTCGAAGCTATGCCAATGATCAAAGATGATGGCGAGACTACATCTCTCTTTTTGTTCAACCAGATAATAGCAAGGTTCGGCATCCCAATAGAGATTGTCACTGACCATGGCAGTCACTTTCAAAACAAAATGATGATCGAGTTAACATCAAATCTTGGGTTTAGGCAAGAACATTCATCACCCTACTACCCACAAGCGAATGGTCAAGTGGACGCTGTCAATAAATCTCTTAATACCATTCTATAGTGAACGATCAATTCGACCAAGTCAAATTAGCATTTGATGTTATACTAGGCATTATGGGCCTACCGAACGCCTGTTAAGACTGCAACTGGTTTCTCACCTTTTCAACTACTTTATGGGTTAGAAGCAGTCTTTCCTATCGAGTGCTAGATCCCCTCTCTAAATTTGGTAGTACATTTATTGCCAGACACTTCACGGCTTGAAGAGCGGTTATTATACCTCAATTAGCCCAATGAGCAACATCATGAAGTGACTTTGGCTAATGAGGCTCACAAACAAAAGGTCAAGTGTCAGTATGATCAGTTCATTCGTCCTCAGATTTTCTCTGAAGGTGACCTTGTCCTAGTCTACGACCAAGATAAGGACCCCCTGGGGGCAGGCAAGTTCAAACCCATGTGGTTTGGACCTTTCATCGTCAAAGAGGTTCTAAAGAAAGGTGCTTATCATCTAGTATACTTTGAGGGAAATTCTTTGGCAGAGCCTAGAAATGGGCTTTATCTCAAGAAGTATTACTCGTAGGTGGGTCGCCTCGGGTGACTTCTTGTAACATATGTATAAATCTTGTACATTCTCTTTTTGTTAGATTTTATCTTTTTGGTTTTATGGACGCGTCGTTTTAATGTCATATTTGTCACTGTGGAAGATGTCAAGTGAATCAAAGATGTTCATTGGGTTTGTGGACAGCGCTAGCTGGCATACTCGGAGGCTTTCTTCCGCAACTTGGGTAATTTACACACCTCAAGGTCAGTTGCTATCTTCAAGAGGTGTTTGTTTAGGTAACACCACAAACAATGTCGTCGAATACAACACAGTTCTAGAGTTTCTTTGTGACACTTTGTCATATGGTATCTCTCACCTCTGGGTCTATTTAGATGCTCAGCTGGTTGTGTCTCAGTTAAATGGGGTTTACCGTGTTTACGATCCTACTCTACACCAACAATTCCTTAGGGTATGTCTCTTAGAACGAAGTTTTGATTACATTACGTATATCCATGTTCCTAGGAGATTGAATCAAGTTATAGATACTCTAGCTAATCATATATTAGATTGGCATATTGCACACATGTAAGGAAAAGCACACACACACACATGTAAATACATTTGTAAAATAGATGTAATCCATAAGACATAAAAAAGACATAAAAATCCATATATAATATCAAAAATATCAGAGTACATGGGTGGGTGCAAGCGCCTCAAAAATCCATCCAGTAAAGAGTCACGGGGCTTATGCCCTCAAAAATATACAAAAGGTGCCCTCGGCACGTAGGTAGTCTAGCCTAACTAAGGACGGGGCATGTTGGCCCTGTTGTACTGAACAACAACATTTGCCAAATGTTGGAAAAGCTGGACCCAAGTTCGTGGCACCCCAACTACAAAGGCTACATCTATGGCGGCAGATCTTCGATCTCTGCCATGGGGACTGTGCGAGTGATCGAGGTAAGGTTCTGCTCCACTCATCTCAAAACTCTCTCAGCCTCGTCGGCTGCAAGTCCCCCTACTGCTATTGGTTTGTTGGTTATGGCTAGTACGGCCTTTGGTCGAGGACGTCACCTAGTCCTCGCAAAGTCCGCTAGATGCACTGGTCCCACATCTGCACATAAAAAATACATGTTTGTCAGATCCTCTAGTATACAAAAAAATAATATATATAAAAAACATAAAAATTAAATAACTTTGAAAAACAAGCATACCTAGCTCTCCTCATACCACTCCAAGAGGTACGCGCATGTCTGGGTCCCTGGAAAAGTCGATTTCGGCATAGGGATAGTCCTCTATCGTCGGAATCTATCGAGACCACTAGTAAAAAAACTTCTCATCAAAGGCCTTGATAGTCCTCCCTCCCCCCTGTCGTGGCAACAGCGTCACCCATCTGTTTACTACTGGAGAAGAGGCTACATGCCCTCGTACAACCTCCCTCGGACTCAAACTAGGTACCCTCTCAAAGAAGAAAGCACAAAGGATAGTACCAAACCCAAAGTTTTTGTGCATCTGCATACGACACTCTGTCAACTGCCTTTTCATGTAGTCTAGTAAAGTAGTACTCTAGTCAAAAAATTGCGCATTTAAGCACTGAACCGCACAATTCATGTGCACCCGGGAAGCCTAGTGTAAAGTTGCGGATCCAGTAATCCACCCAATGAGTAGAACTATTGCTTTTAGCGATAGGTTGTTGATCTTATGGATCGACACCTGAGTGCCCACATTGTCAGTACCTTCCTCGCAATGGAGTCCAATCAACTCCTCTATGTTGTGAGGCATGGAGGGAAAAGTGAGAAGGTTGAATGGTTCCCCTCTCCTTGAGAGGCCAATCAGAAAGTAGATATCTTCAGTCGTTGGAGTCAACGACTGTCCCTCAATCATGAAGGCCTTCGCATCTGAGTGCCAGTAATCTATCAAGGCATTCAGCAGCCTAGGTTGTGCGCGCATAAATGCACTCTTGAAGAACTTAAATAAGACACATTGAGCTAATGTAGCTATAGCATCAGGGTCATCTAAGACCACAAAATCAAAGTCCTCATGCTCCCTCTCTCTCCATTGAACATACATCCTACAATTGACAAGTTCAGGAGGGATTAGCTCTTGCATTTTTATAATTTTTTCATATATTGGAGGGTATACGCAGGTTGTAATGTACACAGTCATGTATGCCCATGTGCAGTATTTTCTCTGCATGCGGGCATATGTGGCTCTCATAGGACAGCCCATGTATATGTAGGGCCAACCATTTTAAAGGTCAGCGCCCCCAAAAAAACCAAAAAGAAATGCTTAAATAAAGAATTGAGATGCAAGGGAGGTTAGTATGTACTTACTTGGTCCAATTGGAAGTTCGTTCCGTCCACCGAAGCTCCCAGAATCAACTCTTTTGACAAAGGGGTGTTTTTGGCTCCATAGTCAATTTCTCAATTAACAATGGTGATAATGAGCTGCCAGCTTCTATTTATAGACTTTTTGGCTCCTTTTTGTCATTTTTTGGACCCTTTTGTTGTTTTTTCTAAATTAAAAAGCATTTAATATGGTTCAAGAGTTTCTTATGGATTGTTATGATAAGAGTTACTTTGGGTATTGGGAAACTTTTTGGATATTTGGGTCATTTTAAAAAGTTCCTTTGGTAAAAAGTCATTTTTCCAACTTGTTGCATTTAAGTTAGGATCCCACCTCCACTTTCTGCATCTAGTTGTATTTTTCACTTTGTCATAGGATCAATCCCACCGAGTTGTGACACAGAACCATGATTGCTACTTTATAAATGTCGTAATTTAGTGGTAGATCCTACCTTCACATGGATTCCCTAGGTAGATCTTGGTTTCATTTTGGTGTCCATGCCATCACTAAATGACTATAGGCTCGGGAGTCCTTAATAGTTTTTCCTGATTACGAGTTTGAGCTTCATTTGCATAATTCATTATCACTCTTGACCTCACCCTCGGGAGTCCCAAAACACAATGGGTCTTCTTTTAAGCCCTTTTCAGACCCTCTAAACATGAAAATATTGTCAAGCGATCTTGTAGCCCTTCACGCTCGCTAAACTGAAATTTGAAGGCACGTCTGTCCAGCGGTATTTTACCCCTTTTTCGGTCCGGATGGTCAACTGTACGAACAAAGGTATACTCTAGAGGCCTTGGTTCTCTAGAAGAGTATTCTCAGGTATAATTTTAATCCTTTTTCAGGCCTGAGGGACTAAATATACGAAAAAGATACCCCCGCAAAGTCCATAGTTAAGCTCTTTTCAGACTCCCTAAAATTGAAAAGATGGTCGAGTGACCTTTTTCTTCACACTCGTTAAAATGGTCCAGAAGAACATCCCATACGGAGTCCATAGTTAAGCTCTTTTCAAACTCCTTAAAATTGAAAAGATTTTTCAAGTGATCTTGTCTTTGTCACACTCTTTAAAATGATTTTGAATAAACGTCTTTTCGGTGCTAGTTTACCCCTTTTTAGAGCCGACTAGACTACCTTCAAAAAAGGTACCCCAGTGGAGTCTCCTTTTACATTTTATCAGACTCTCTAAAAATCAAAAAACATTGAGCTTACCTTCTATGCGCTCGTTAAACTTACATCGAAAGACGTTATCATTGTCTTTTTAATCGCATCTACATCCCTATGTTTTTGGCCTAATAATAGCTCCATGTTTCTCTCAACTGAACCATCTGAATCATGCCTTCTAACGCAAGCCTTGTAGCACTTTTCCTTTGCTTCTTGACAACTTGACCCATGGAGGATTTTTTTCGAGTGTCCTTTTCTTGCATATGTCTCCTTGCTCTGAGCATCAGTGTGTTCCTTGTGCTTAGAACTAGTATATCTCCGACAATCGTTACTCCTTTGTAATGTAGCATTCTTTTATTCTTTTTCCAAAATTATTGAAAAAGAAAAAAAAAAATCAAATATACCCCAAAAAGAGGAAGGGAAAAGTATTTTCTTTTTGTTGGCAACACAATGAGTCGCCCTTGCACAAATCACATCCTTTTGTTTGTTCGTCAAGATCTAGGATTTAATATGAACTTAGGAAGTTGTTCTGGCTACATAGAGTTGCATCCCCCTCCATTTGGTTATTCTTCCAAACATATGGAGAGTTTGTGTTGCCTCCTGCATGGTGAACTTATGTCAATGTCGTTATGCCTGAGTCTCATCATTTGTCGTGCTACTATCCAAGGGAAGTTTTTACCAAGATTGAGTCAACCCCTCTGCAGTTTGTCTCTTGACCTCATGCCCAGCCATCCCCAAAGCCCAATCAAGTCTTTGTTCGAAATCAATTAAGCCCTCAGCCTGATCATCAAGATCCTCTAGTCTGTTCCCGACGAGCTATTGAAGACCTCTGGGTAGTGAATTCGTACACTCATATTACACTCCTACCCGAGTTATGAAGATTTTGAAGTTGTTGCTCGAGCTCTGAAGGCCTCATCTCTAGCCAACAAGCATCATTAGCTTCTCGAAGATGGATACTATACATGTATATATTTTTTTATTTCGATATGTAGATCTGTTGTGTATTTCTTGCAGCTACACTTTATATAGTTATATGACATGTATCTACAGTGTATTAGATTGGCAGCCATGATTTTATTTCATTATGAGCATGGGTATGCCCGCCTCGGTGAGATAATTGTTATCTTTCATATGGCACCTCCCAAACTCTGGTCCATGGGCTCACTCGCTTCATATGTTGGTAAAGATTGGTAATGTATTTTGGCCATCATATGCTCTTCTGACCTCACACATTAGGGGGCATCTTTTATAACCCTAATTTGCACTAGACATGCATACCTGGTATCAGAGCATCTCATTTGTCATTTTTTTCAAGCCACCATTAAACAGCTCTTCAAAAAACTATCCTTTTGAAGGCATATGCGCTTTGCACCACTACTGCATGCATATTATACGCTAGTTGACCCATTACAGCTCATGTATACTGACAAAAGCACAAAAAATGGAAAGTTGCAGACGGAATACAAACTTTCAAGTAGATTACCTAAACTGTTTGACTTCGCATAGCTAGTCACTCGACCAAATAGCTAGCCCTTTCTAGCCTATAAAAGAAGGGGTAGGGGTCCCATTTGAAAGGAGGAAAATAATATCAAAGAAACTCTGCCCTTTTTTGTATTCCCCTTGCCCCAAGATTCTGCAACCATTTTGTGATTTCACTAAAGAGGAGAAGCATGTGTATTAGCAGTTGGTGCACAGTAAAAGAGGAACCCAAGACCAGATTGTGGAGCAATGGCCGATTTCACCATTGTAAGTTACTTTTGTGAATTTAATAAGAAAGAAGTACTTTTCCCGTCACGCCATACGAGGTGTTAAATATTCATTTTTTATTATATTTTATTGAAACCTCTAACCCAATAATTTATATATAAGATGCATGTTTGGAGTTCTTTGTTTGTCTATCGATGAATGCAGGTTAGCTTTGGGAGGAAACTTGCATTCAAGGAGCAACCGAGAGTGAAAGGATCTACATCAAACGTGGAAGTCAAGGTATAGTAACTTGATCCTTTTATCTTTTTGTTTATATATGAATGTGGGGTCTATGTTGGGATGATGGTAAAACGTAGGAGGCTTTCGAAGGTCATTTTCTGCATGCATTACTAAACCCTTAGTGCTAGTCCGTAGGGGGATTTCCCACCCACAATAGCGGGGGGATTTCTCACTCCTCAAACCCCCCTATGTTATATGCAAAGAATATAACACATACCCAACATTCTCCCACTTGTTGTTTTCTTTGCATACAAGGGGTTACAGGGTTACATAGTCAACAATCCAGGGCAGCAATGCCCATGGATCCTCTACACCCAGAGAACTTCTTAGTGCTCATAGATTTTGTTAATGAATTTGCAACATTCTTCAAAGTGTCCACCTTCATCAGCAATACTTTCTTTTCTTCAACCATGTCTCTCACAAAGTGATGTTGAATATCAATATGCTTTGTCTTTGAGTTATAAGTTGGGTTCTTTGCTAGAAAAATTTCACTCTGACTATCACAATCTCTCCTTTCATATTGTTGTACCAACCCAATACCTGAACACAATATTTGTAACCATACTGCTTCCTTACTTGCATGAGTGGCTTCCATGTATTCAACTTCTGTAGTTTAAAGTGCCATTACAACCTGTCTTTTGCTCAACCAACTTATTGCTCCTCTAAATAGGTTAAACACATACCCACTTGTGGATCTCCTACGATCCATATCTCCAGCCCAGTCTGCATCCACAAAGCCACTATGGAGGAACAATTGTCAAATATTGACGAAGTCATTAATGGCTTCAAGGAGAAGATCTATGATTTACAACTGAGGAGCATGCCTGAAATTCCACCAAAGTTGCATGGAGGTAGGGTGAGGATGGCAATGAAAACAGTTGCCAATATTAAGAGGATAGAATATGAATGCGCAAAAAATTGTGAGGAGAGTGCGTAGGCACTGACAGAGCTCATGGGAAACCTAGAAATGAATGCCATATAGGCCACGCTAAGAGAACTGCAAGAACATGCACACAAGGCCACAGAAAAGGTGACTACACTGCCACCAACAGAGCATATGGAATCCATTTTGTCTCAATGGAAGAAATTTGTATAAGTGGAGAGACTGAGGGACCAACAAAATATCCTTCAATAGAGACTTGAACCACGACAGGAAGAATCCATAAGGGTAATTGGAGAATTGGCTGCTAGACAAGGTAAGGTCAAACAAGCAATGGTTGAAGTAGAGGAAAAACTCACAGACTTGACCCCACAGACCATGGAGGATATAGCAGCAACAAAGGCCGTAGTTGTCAAAGAGGTAGAGGTTGCTAAGGCTACCTTTCAACACTTCATTTCAGCATGGAAGAACAAGAAACATGTTTGAGTGGCTTGGGAAAAGCCACAGGTGAGTTTTGGGGGCCTATTGGACAGGCCATTTTGGGAGAAAAACCTAAGTATAAGGAAAGTGAATAGAGGAAGGAAAGTAGCGTGCAACTAAGTCACAATCTAGAGGATAGTGTGCAGAAGGAGGAAAGCGCGTAGGAGGAAGACAACACTCAAATAGAAGAATAAAGCAAGAGAACAAGAGAATAAAGTGCGAGAGAAGGATGACAACATGACATCATAGAAATAGAAAAACAATAGAAAAGAAGTATGAAGAGAGAAAGGAAGAATAAATCAATCGAATAGCCAGTGAACTGAGTTGACCATGCATTGTAATGGGGTAATTTTGGGAGAAATGGACTAGGGTTTTAAGCCCTATATTTTGAAATATAAATATGTAATGGGTTGGGAGATTAGGGTACGAAAAGATTATGCTAGATTCATGAATGTAATAGTTGGTTGGAAAGGAAAAATATTAATAGAGAGAGGGTTTAGAGATGATATTGAGTCTTGTGGTATCTACTTGTTGTTGGACATATTTTCATCGATGTCGTTGTGATGATTTGTTGTTATAATGAATTATCATTGTGATTTACCATAGATAAGTTTTCATTGATGTCAACAGTATATCAGTTAGCAGAAGAAGCGAACAGTATGAAGATCAAAGATCAAAAGGGAAAACGCAGTACAAAAGCGAATGAAGATCAAAGCTCAGAAGGAAGAGTGCATTGCACAGTATATCAATTAGTAGAAGAAGTGAACAGTATGAAGAAATTCATGATTATTGTTGATCATGATAGGATCAACAATGCTCCTATGATAAAATCTTAGGAGGGTTATCAAATGTAGAGATCAAAGCTCGGAAGGAAAAGAGTAAGCTCAGGGTGAGAAGCCTTAGCAGCCATCTGATCAGAGTGAGAAGCCTCATCATCCGTCTAATCAAGAGGTTGATCATGTTGATCATCTAAATATAACATACATCGGTCATATTAGTGCCTGTGGGCTTGAGGACCCTTGGAGGATCGTGACCATCGGATCTGCAATCCAGATCAACGATGGGGATAAATTGTGAAGATCAGAAGGAGAATTAAACAACTTGCTAGTACTAACCCCTCAATTGGTCTAGATCATCAGATCTCATAGACTTGGATATCGATGACTGTGGTTGATCCAACAAGTGATCAGTTTAAGTCATATTAAGTTGTGACCGTCGAATGCGCAAATGCCATATCAACGACAGGGATGAATTGAAAAGATCGAAAGGAGAATTAAATATTGCGCTAGTTCCAATCCCCCAATTAGTCAGGACAATCTGATCTTATAGCTTCGAAGATCGATGATTGTGGTTGACTCACCAACATCGCACAACTTCCAATTGTGGATTTTGGGTGACGAGTTAAATCACTCGCAAGTTGTGGTTCCACAATCATCCATGATCGTGGATCTGCTTCAAGAGTCTTCATAACTGTTGGATCAAATTTTAGTGGAAGGACGGGATAAGCTAAAAGGTTTGAGAATTTGATTATCCGAATACCCATCAGTCGTCGGATCAAACCCAAATTCCTTTTAGCTATCAGATCACTTTAAAGTGGAAGGATAGGTTAAGCGAGGTAAAAGTGATGAGAGTTCGATTATCCAAATACCCGCCAACCGTTGGATCAATCCCGATTTCCCGTCAGTCGTCAGATTATTTTCGAGTGGAAGGATAGGATAAGCAAGATAAGATCTAAGATCTCATTTATGCGAAATTTTGTCAGTCGTTGGATCATTCTAAGTGGAAGGACAAGATAATCTAGAAGAGCTACATCAAAGATAGATCGATCCATCGATCTAGGATCATGATCGAAGAACAACATTTAGTTCGAGTATAAATATGCGAGGAGGTTACGCTCCGAAAAGTTTGAGATTTGAAATACCCGAAGCCCATAAATTCGAAATGAATAAGGACCATTAGATTTGGAGGACATACGATGACCGTTGGATCAAGGTTGTTCGTCAAAAGACCATGTCAGCATGGACATGTGGTAGACCATGTCAGCAGAGCACATCAGCAAGGACACGTGGCAGACCACGTCAATAGACCACGTCAGAAAAGACATGTGGTAGACCATGTCAGCAGACCACATCAACAAATACACATGGCATAATCAGATGATGACAAGCATCAAGAGGAAATTGGCTCATGCCATTTCAAAAAGTGACGTAAGCAAGTCACATCACTCCGAGAGAATTGCTTTGGGAGTTTCACCACCAAGAAATGTCAAAATTCCCGAAGTCCCGAAGGACAAAGGTCCGAAGTCACTCTCAATCATCTATCTAAGATACATCGGGAGTTAGGACAACCGTTAGATATAGAAGAAGAACATGTGCCACATGAGGAGATCCACATCAATAAGACTACGTCAGCAAGGACACATGGTGTAATCAAATATTGATAAGTGTCAATTTGAATCGAAAATTCAGGTATGTGAAAATCACGAATCTGAGTGACATGTGGTAGCTACTCATCTCGTGACATGTCATCAAGTGACGTGATTAAGTTACGTCACTCTAGGAGTTTTTCTTCAGGATTTTTACCACCAACACTTGCCCGAAGTCCCTAATGTCGAATTCCCGAAGTGGACACGAGATGTCCAATCTGAATATCACTTCAAAGCGATCTCTATCATTGATCCGAAAGGAACATGCGTCAGTGGATTGACAGATTCAGAAGATTGACATACAGAGAAAAGAAGGGGTTGAGATTTGAAATATCTGAAGTCTGGAGACCCGAAGGAGATCTTGACCATTGATCTGATGTCGGGTGTACTCTTAACCTTCGATCTACTATAGTGGAAGGATAGTGTAAGCGGAAATGTTAACTGACAGCAAGTAGTCTCCACCACTTATGACTTACTCAGCAGGTGATCACTCCGGAGGAAATAAGGGGCTAATATTTGAAATCTATGAAGTCCAAAGACTCAAAGGAGATATCGATCGTCGATCTGATGTCAGGGGTACACTCAACCGTTGATCAAAATACAGTGGAAGGATAGCGTAAACATAATAGTTGAAGTCTCGAAGTAATTGGTGGCCATCCATCCCAATGCTTGATTAAGTCCTAGTCGTTGGATTAAGCAATGAAAGGATAAGACATAAGGACCATGTATGACCATTGATCTAGTTCTGTGATAGAAATGTGAACCATCCGATCTGTTCGGCGATATTGTATTCAAGAGATTTGAAAGGTTGGAAGTCATGAAGACCCAAAGGGCAAAGTCCTGAAGTCCCGACAATCGTGCATCTCATCAAGAGATTGAATCGTGACCGTTGAATTGATAAGTGCTCAAGAGCTTGTCTAGCCTAGCGTCTGGTCAATGCCAATGGTCATATGGTAAATAGATTTAAAAGGCAGAATGTAATGTGTCGCTTAAATTGTTAAGCCTGTGGTTATACGCCATTGATCATATGAACATGGTTTGAAGGAAGCGTCGATCTTTGTTATCACAGAGATGAAGGAAATCGATCCATGCATGTGATCGATTTTTGAAAGTAAAGGGGATGCTAGGTGTAACGATGAAGACCCAGATTGATGATCTCTGGTGGTCCCAAAAGTTATTGTAAATGAACAAGTTAGTTATAACTTGTTGCACAAGTTGGCTCAATAACTTAAACAAGTTTTGAGCATAAACAAGTATAAATAAAACCATGATTGGTTCACTTGAAGGTGTGGTTGTGGAGGAAGAGTGGCTTGTGAAGTGAATGAGGAGGATCTAGACCTGAGGCCTGTGTGAATATCAGAGAGATGTATAAGTGAAGAAGTCGCAAATATATCATAGGAAAGATAAAGCGAAGAAGGCCTGAATTTCAGAGAGAAGATTAAATGCGATGATGAGCGTTTATGGTATACCTATGATCATGAGATAGAGTTGATTCAATAATGGATCACTGCTACTAGAGTTGAATATGAACTCTAGTTGGATAGACTGCATTCTATCAGCAAGTTGGGTCTTGTGGCAAGATGGGTCTTGCTTGAGAGTTGGTGCTCTCCGAGGAGTTGGTTCTCCTTACTTCAGTTGGTGCTGATACATAATAGTTATTGCTGGGAAAATTCATATTACTATATTCACATGTA
>JZKD02S2240568.1:373848-396856 GCA_000966675.3 Picea glauca
ATTATTTAATCTAACTAACTTATTGTTATTTTTTCTTTAATCCTAAGTTCATTTATTCGTGAAGGGGTAAGATTAGTGAAGGGGTGAAGCAATGAAGGGTGACGAACTGATAGGTGCAGCGTGAATCAAGGATGTAGCCTAGAGCAAAGGAGGCTTGATGCAATGGATAGATGACGCGTTGGGATAGGGCCTGCTGGAAAAACCTACCTCATTCCGAACCCCCGCCCCCCCCCCTCGTTAAAGGTAGAATGGCGGAGGGGGGTCCAGAATTCAATCTCAGTTGTTGATGAAAATGTTGGCACTTCAGCCGTTCAGATGTGTGCCTTCGTTATCTCTGATTCTGGACCCCTCCCCCCCCTACCGTTAAAGGTAGAACGGTCAGGGGGGTCCGGAAAAACTTGTGAACCGTAGATCTCAGCGTCGGCTTCTCAAACGTTCATTTATGTGTTGTCTTTACTCTAGGATCGCAAAGTCATATTTTCTCCAAAACTTAGGATTAACGCATTACGTGGATTTTGTGCACTGTTTCTCTTGCTTTTGTCTCCATGGGGTTAGGAGAAACTGCTCAGCGTCAACAACCATGAATTTTCTTTTCTTTTCTTTGAAAATAATTTGCAGAGATGAAATATTATTTACAATCCTATACACCCAGAGTGAAAAATTTCCATTCAATAGATGATTATATGAATTATAAGGTTATAACAGATGGATTAATTATGGTGTAATATTCATGACTGTGACTATGAATAGTCTTTGTAATAATCGGAAATATGCTAAGCAGGGGAATTTGAACCACAAGAAAGTAATACTAACTAGAGTCGAATCACACGCTTAGATATAAGAAGGAAGAATCAATCTTCCATCTATCTCCCTTTCCCTTACTACTATATAATTCTGGTTCTTGCAATCCCAATAGATACCTTGGGTGAGACTTCATCTGTGCAAGCAGGTGATGCCGAAAGGGCCAGTGTCTGGTGGGTTTGCTAGTCATAGGTAAACCGAAACTTGGGTCTTACAACCTACACACAGAAAAATAAGCCTACAAACCAACTGGACTCATTTGCATGAGTGTCGACCTACATGGCTCGACCAACGTGGATTCCATGTCTGCATTGGATTAGGGCCTAACTGCTTCACTGCTGACATAGGGACAAATATTCGTATTTTCTACAATCCTAGATATCTGCCCATCCATCTTTCCTAAAACTTCGAATATCCACTATACCAAATACAGAACTGTATTAAAAGTCCCTTTCACAAAACCTCACATCTCCACTACCTAGATATCATAATTCCACTTGCAAGGTTCCACCATCCAAGATTTGGACTTCATAATAAGTCCATTTATACAAAAAACCATATTTTCAGATCACCAAACAATGTTTACATAAAACAATGGGTCCCACCTATATTCAACTACCAAATGGAATCTCTTCATTCTCCCACCTATATCGACTTGTACCCAATGGCATGCCTCCACCTATCACTAACCCATTTTTTGTAGAAAGAGTGGGTTAAGGCTTCCCCTATGATGCGTTGACTACTGGTTGTGTGTCAACAGTTGCAGACTTTGACATGTAACTCTACCCCTACGAGATGACTTTAGCCCATACATCCTGAGTGTTGTAAACCTCACTTTCATACCAACTTGTAACGTCTCTCAACCTTGTTGAGGCCCATTACCAGTGGAAACACAAAAAAAAAAATTATTAAACAAAACCTGTAGCTTACCAACTACTAATTCATACAAATTTAACCATTGTGATACCATTACTAAATTACATCCACAATATGCTAATTAAACATGAATGAAACTAATGTAATCAATGCAGAAACATATAATTCATTCCAAACATAGAGAGAATGGACAAAAAATACACCATAAATGTAACACAAAAACAAGTTAAAAAAACTTATCTTTCTATAACAATTGTGCAACTCGTTGCATGGGGTGGATGTTCCACCCATCCATAGACTTGTTGTTCCAAATATCAACATAAATTCACCCCCAAGCTAGGGCAAGGAATCCACAAAAGAGGGTGTCTCTCCACTTTCCACTCACAGGTTGAGTTACCCACGACCCACTAGTATTCTCCTACAACTATCCATATTCTTCCATCTCTCTTTCTCTCAACCCACTTGGCCCAAGGAATGTACCCCCTTCTCTTCTCACAATCCCTCAAGTTGTATCATTTGTTTATCAATGCTTCAAGTACAAGTTGGCCAAGAATATCTCTACATGGGACTCTAGGGATGTCAACTGCTAGGAAAGCTACCATGAAACCTACTTGTAACAAGCTTGATGCTCCATTGAAACTCTCGCACAGGGAGTTCACTCCACATTCCTGACAACTTGCCTCTTTTGCAAGCTTCACAACTTTCTTATTCAACATTCAACAACTATAACCTATTTTTAGAATGTGTCCACCATTATTTCCTCTCATATCCAATGCAGTCTATCATGTTGTCTCCCAATTACCATGCATAAAAATTGTCCTTTTCTCCTCTCTATCCCCATACAAATTACTCCCCTTCCCCCTACTTTCTTGATGCACACTTTTCTCCATTATGATTGTACTCATCACTAGCTCTCAATAAATATGGTATGTGACTCTTATACCCACCCTATTACATTTAATGATTGGACTCTCCTACCCTCAATGGAATAAATAGAAGTTTCACTCAAAGCAAAATTAGGAAAAAGGATTTGGAATTTAACTCATGAATAAAACCCCCTTAGACCCATTATATCTTGTGGATAACTCAACCCCCATCTCTTTCCATGTCCATCTGTAGCTAGCATCACATTTTATTTATTATTTTTTGGATATAGAAGTTCACATATTACATCACTTGGCCCATAGCCATATATCATATCTACATTATACATTACTAAAATAGGGATTATAGAGGGGATGTTACATCTTACATGGGAACTACCTATGGTATGGGAGTATGGTTTCACACACTATAGCATATGGAACCACATGGACTACAAATTGTAAATTTATTTATCTTAATTATCTTGAGCTAACCAAGAATTAAAAGATCATGTCTATACATATCAAAGTTGTGATTGACAGAGGAGGTGGAAGAGGCAGAAGTTGGGAAACAAGAGGTTTTTATGCATGACCCCGTGCCCAAATTAAACTACAACCTTCTCCCTAAAGAGAGGGAGATCAGAAAAATATTCTTGTTGGCAAAGTTATGATTATGATCTAGTTGTTTCAAATAATGACTTATGCAGCGAAAAATTGACTAAATAGAGAAGTTGGTGGTAATTGAGTTCCAAGTAAAGGATCCACAAATATTGATCCAGGTGGACATTGGTGGCCACCCACCTCTTCCACTGATTCATCATGGTTCTCCATCTTGCTATTTTTTGTTATGATTTTAATGTTCTGAACTTCTGGGGCCGTTTTGAGACCCTAAATGATTTTTTTTGGCCATTCTTGGGGCTAAGATTTCCCTGGCATGCCCAAGCTTTGCCAGTAATTGTATTTCTCAATTAGATATTTCCAACAAGCTACTAAACTCCCCAAATGGAGATAGTATGCAAAATTTGTGCCCCCGGGAAGTTGATGCATCAACTAACCACCTTGGGGCCCACAAAAATTTTGGTGCTTCACCTCCTAGGGTTAGGGTTTTGGACCTTAGGTTACTTTATTTATGTTAAAATTCCATTATTCCAGCCCATTATATTACCTTCTTGCAAATGAGCATATTCAACGTCTCTTTCTCTCCATAGATAATATACCACCATTCTTGCATGTTTGTTTTCTACAATATTCTAATATTTGATTCATTAATATAAGTTGGGTTTCATTATATTGTTGTACAAGTCTCTACTATATTTATGTCTATGTTTCATTTCATTCTCAATATAATCGAAATCACTAGTATCAGAGCAATCTTCTCCTTGTTATTTCTCGGTACATGTCCCCGAGGAAGTCAGGCTATAGAGCATTGGGTCTCAATACAGTTTCACTTTTGGACAACCACTCTCCCTAGCCCAAGAAACCTCCCATGGTGGAAGAAAAGAGAAATGATAGAGTAGGATATCCTCTCAATATTTTTCTTGAGGAATCCCTCGTGTGACAGCAGAATGAGATGATGCACAACTTCCCCTAGATCCTTTGATAAATATGAACATTAGGAGAAACACCTTCAACAAGTAGCTATTTTGGAGGTGTAACAACCTTCAAGGTAGAAGTTAACTTTTATATCTCTTTATTTGAAGCATAGATAGTTGCATATGGTTTGGAGAAATGGTTGAATATATTAGAGGGGTATTACTCTGTTCAAAAAAATTCTGACACGGAAATTATCATCTTTGCTCTCCTTAAATCCCTTCCTTGTGTCAAATATTGGTGGGAATGTAACTTGGAGAGACATAAAAAAGATGAGTCTAGGAAATTTGCGATAAGACACATTTGGGAGGCCTTTTTTGAATCCCTCAAGGAGGAATTCTACACTATTTTAAACTATGACGAACACTCTCACTAGCCCAAGAAACCTCCCATGGTGGAAGAAAAGAGAGATGACAGAGTAGGATATCCTTTCAATATTTTTCTTGAGGAATCCCTCATGTGACAGCAGAATGAGATGATGGACAACTTCCCCTAGATCCTTTGATGAATGTGGACATTAGGACAAACACCTTCAACAAGTAGCTATTTTGGAGCTGTGACAACCTTCAAGGTAGAAGTTAGCTTTCATATCCCTTTATTTGAAGCATAGATAGTTGCATATGGTTTGGATAAATGGTTGAATCTATTAGAGGGGTATTACTTTGTTCAAAGAAATTTTGACACCGAAATTATCACCTTTGCTCTCCTTAAATCCCTTCCTTGTGTCAAATATTGGTGGGAATGTAACTAGGAGAGACATAAAAAAGATGAGTCTAGGAAATTCGAGATAGGACCCATTTAGGAGGCCTTTTTTGAATCCCTCAAGGAGGAATTCTACCCTATTTTAAACTATGATGACCACTCTCGCTGGCCCAAGAAACCTCCCATGGTGGAAGAAAAGAGAGATGACAGAGTAGGATATCCTTTCAATATTTTTCTTGAGGAATCCCTCGTGTGGCAGCAGAATGAGATGATGGACAACTTCCCCTAGATCCTTTGATGAAAGCAGACATTAGGAGAAACACCTTCAACAAGTAGCTATTTTGGAGGTGTGACAACCCTCAAGGTAGAAGTTAAATTTCATATCCCTTTATTTGAAAAATAGATAGTTGCAAATGTTTCGGAGAAATGGTTGAATCTATTAGAGGGGTATTACTCTGTTCAAAAAAATTCTGACACCGAAATTATCACCTTTGCTCTCCTTAAATCCCTTCCTTGTGTCAAAAATTGGTGGGAATGAAACTGGGAGAGACATAAAAAAGATGAGTCTAGGAAATTCGGGATAGGACCCATTTGGGAGGCCTTTTTTGAATCCCTCAAGGAGGAATTCTACCCTATTTTAAACTATGACGACCACTCTCGCTAGCCCATGAAACCTCACATGGTGGAATAAAAGCGAGATGATAGAGTAGGATATCCTTTCAATATTTTTCTTGAGGAATCCCTCATGTGACAGCAGAATGAGATGATGGACAACTTCCCCTAGATCCTTTGATGAATATGGACATTAGGAGAAACACCTTCAACAAGTAGCTATTTTGGAGGTGTGACAACCTTCAAGGTAGAAGTTAACTTTCATATCCCTTTATTTGAAGCATAGATAGTTGCATATGGTTTGGAGAAATGGTTGAATCTATTAGAGGGGTATTACTCTATTAAAAAAAATCTGACACCAAAATTATCACCTTTGCTCTCCTTAAATCCCTTCCTTATGTCAAAGATTGGTGGGAATGTAACTGGGAGAGACATAAAAAAGATGAGTCTAGGAAATTCGGGATAGGACCCATTTGGGAGGCCTTTTTTGAATCCCTCAAGGAGCAATTCTACCCTATTTTAAACTATGACGACCACTCTTGCTGGCCCAAGAAACCTGCCATGGTGGAAGAAAAGAGAGATGACAGAGTAGGATATCCTTTCAATATTTTTCTTGAGGAAACCCTCGTGTGACAACAGAATGAGATGATGGAAAACTTCCCCTAGATCCTTTGATGAAAGTGGACATTAGGAGAAACACCTTCAACAAGTAGCTATTTTGGAGGTGTGACAACCTTCCGGGTAAAAAAGAGCTTTCATATCCCTTTATTTGAAGCATAGATAGTTGCATATGGTTTGGAGAAATGGTTGAATCTATTAGAGGTGTATTACTCTGTTCAAAAAAATTCTGACCCCGAAATTATCACCTTTTCTCTCCTTAAATACCTTACTTGTGTCAAAGATTGGTGGGAATGTAAATGGGAGAGACATAAAAGAGATGAGTCTAGGAAATTCGGTATAGGACGCATTTGGGAGGTCTTTTTTGAATCCATCAAGGAGGAATTATACCCTATTTTAAACTATGATGACCACTCTCACTGGCCCAAGAAACCTCCCATGGTAGAAGAAAAGAAAGATGACAGAGTAGGATATCCTTTCAATATTTTTCTTGAGGAATCCCTCGTGTGACAACAGAATGAGATGATGGACAACTTCCCCTAGATCCTTTGATGAATGTGGACATTAGGAGAACCACCTTCAACAGGTAGCTATTTTGGAGGTGTGACAACGTTCAAGGTAGAAGTTAACTTTCATATCCCTTTATTTGAAGCATAGATAGTTGCATATGGTTTTGAGAAATGGTTGAATCTATTAGAGGGTTATTACTGTGTTCAAAAAAATTCTGACACCAAAATTATCACCTTTTCTCTCCTTCAATCCCTTCCTTGTGTCCAAGATTGGTGAGAATGTAACTTGGAGAGACATAAAAAAGATAAGTCTAGGAAATTCAAGATAGGACCCATTTGGGAGGCCTTTTTTTAATCCCTCAAGGAGGAATTCTACAATATTTTAAACTATGATGACCACTCTCGTTGGCCCAAGAAACCTGCCATGGTGGAAGAAAAGAGAGATGAAAGAGTAGGATATCCTTTCAATATTTTTCTTGAAGAATTCCTCGTGTGACAGCAGAATGAGATGATGGACAACTTCCCCTACATCCTTTGATGAATGTGGACATTAGGAGAAAAATCTTCAACAAGTAGCTATTTTGGACGTGTGACAACCTTCGAGGCAGAAGTTAACTTTCATATCCCTTTATTTGAAGCATAGATAGTTGCATATGGTTTGGATAAATGGTTGATCTATTAAAGTGGTATTACTCTATTCAAAAATATTCTGACACGGAAATTATCACCTTTGCTCTCCTTAAATCCTTTCCTTGTGTCAAAGATAGGTGGGAATGTAACTGGGAGAGACATAAAAAAGATGAGTCTAGGAAAATTGGGATAGGACCCATTTGGGAGGCCTTTTTTGAATCCCTCAAGGAGGAATTATACCCTATTTTAAAATATGACGACCACTCTCACGAGCCCAAGAAACCTCCCATGGTGGAATAAAAGAGAGATGACAGAGTAGGATATCCTTTCAATATTTTTATTGAGGAATCCTTCGTGTGACAGCAGAATGAGATGATGGACAACTTACCCTAGATCCTTTGATTACTGTGGACATTAGGAGAAACACCTTCAGCAAGTAGCTATTTTAAAGGTGTGACAACCTTCAGGTAGAAGTTAACTTTCATATCCTTTTATTTGAAGCATAGATAGTTGCATATGGTTTGGAGAAATGGTTGAATCTATTAGAGGGGTATTACTCTGTTCAAAAAACTTCTGACACCGAAATTATCACCTTTGCTCTCCTTAAATCCCTTCCTTGTGTCAAAGATTGGTGGGAATGTAATTAGGAGAGACATAAAAAAGATGAGTCTAGGAAATTTGGGATAGGACCTATTAGAGAGGCCTTTTTTGAATCCCTCAAGGAGAATTCTACCCTATTTTAAACTATGATGACCACTCTCGCTGGCCCAAGAAACCTCCCATGGTGGAAGAAAAGAGAGATGATAGAGTAGGATATCCTTTCAATATTTTTCTTAACGAAACCCTCGTGTGACAGCAGAATGAGATGATGGACAACTTCCCCTAGATCCTTTGATGAATGTGGACATTAGGAGAAACACCTTCAACAAGTAGCTATTTTGGAGGTGTGACAACCTTCAAGGTAGAAGTTAGCTTTCATATCCCTTTATTTGAAGCATATATAGTTGCATTTGGTTTGGATAAATGGTTTAATCTATTAGAGGGGTATTACTCTGTTCAAAAAACTTCTGACATGGAAATTATCGCATTTGCATTCCTTAAATCCCTTCCTTGTGTCAAAGATAGGTGGGAATGTAACTGGGAGAGACATAAAAAATATGAGTGTAGGAAATTTGGGATAGGACCCATTTGGGAGGCCTTTTTTGAATCCATCAAGGATGAATTATACCCCATTTTCAACTATGATGACCACTGTCACTGGCCAAAGAAACCTCCCATGGTGGAAGAAAAGAGAGATGACAGAGTAGCATATCCTTTCAATTGTTTTCTTTAGGAATCCCTCGTGTGACAGCAGAATGAGATGATGGACAACTTCCCCTAGATCCTTTGATGAATGTGGACATTAGGAGAAACACCTTCAACAAGTAGCTATTTTGGAGTTGTGACAACCTTCAAGGTAGAAGTTAACTTTCATATCTCTTTATTTGAAGCATAGATAGTTGCATATGGTTTGGAGAAATGGTTGAATATATTTGAGGGGTATTACTCTGTTCAAAAAAATTCTGACACCGAAATTATCACCTTTGCTCTCCTTCAATCCCTTCCTTGTGTCAAAGATTGGTGGGAATGTAACTATGAGAGACATAAAAAAGTTGATTCTGTGAAATTCAGGATAGGATCCATTTGGGAGGCCTTTTTTTAATTCATCAAGGAGGAATTCTACCCTATTTTAAACTATGACGACCAATCTTGCTCGCCCAAGAAACCTCCCATGGTGGAAGAAAAGAGAGATGATATAATAGGATATACTTTCAATATTTCTCTTGAGGAATCCCTCGTGTGACAGCAGAATGAGATGATGGACAACTTCCCCTAGATCCTTTGATGAATGTGGACATTAGGAGAAACACCTTCAACAAGTAGCTATTTTGGAGGTGTGACAACCTTCAAGGTAGAAGTTAACTTTCATATCCCTTTATTTGAAGCATAGATAGTTGCATATGGTTTGGAGAAATGGTTGAATCTATTAGAGGAGTATTACTCTGTTCAAAAAAATTCTGACACCGAAATTATCACCTTTCCTCTCCTTAAATCCCTTCCTTGTGTCAAAGATTGGTGGGAATGTAACTGGAAGAGACATAAAAAAGATGAGTCTAGGAAATTCGGGATAGGAGCCTTTTGGGAGGCCCTTTTTGAATCCCTCAAGGAGGAATTCTACCCTATTTTAAACTATGACGACCACTCTTGTTGGCCTAAGAAACCTCCCATGGTGGAAGAAAAGAGAGATGACAGAGTAGGATATCCTTTCAATATTTTTCTTGAGGAATCCCTCATGTGACAGTAGAATGAGATGATGGACAACTTCCCTTAGATCCTTTGATGAATGTGGACATTAGGAGAAACACCTTCAACAAGTAGCTATTTTGGAGGTGTGACAACCTTCAAGGTAGAAGTTAGATTTCATATCCCTTTATTTGAAGCATAGATAGTTGAATATGGTTTGGAGAAATGGTTGAATCTATTAGAGGGGTATTACTCTGTTCAAAAAAATTCTGACACCGATATTATCACCTTTGCTCTCCTTAAATCCATTCCTCATGTCAAAGATTGGTGAGAATGTAACTGGGAGAGACATAAAAATGATGAGTCTAGGAAATTCGGGATAGGACCCATTTGGGAGGCCTTTTTTGAATCCCTCAAGGAGGAATTCTACCTTATTTTAAACTATGAAGACCACTCTCGCTAGCCCAAGAAATCTCTCATGGTGGAAGAACCGAGACATGACATAGTAGGATACCCTCTCTATATTTTTCTTGAGGAATCCCTCCTGTGACAGCAAAATGAGATGATGGACAACTTCCCCTAGATCCTTTGATGAATGTGGACATTAGGCGAAACACCTTCAAGAAGTAGCTATTTTTGAGGTGTGACAACCTTCAAGGTAGAAGTTAACTTTCATATCCCTTTATTTGAAGCATAGATAGTTGCATATGGTTTGGAGAAATGGTTGAATCTATTAGAGGAGTATTATTCTGTTCAAAAAAATTCTGACACAGAAATTATCACCTTTTCTCTCCTTAAATCCCTTCCTTATGTCAAAGATTGGTGGGAATGTACCTGGAAGAGACATAAAAAAGATGAGTCTAAGAAATTCGGGATAGGACCCATTTGAGAGGCCTTTTTTGAATCCCTCAAGGAGGAATTCTACCCTATTTTAAACTATGATGACCACTCTCGTTGGCTCAAGAAACCTCCCATGGTGGAAGAAAAGAGAGATGACAGAGTAGGATATCCTTTTAATATTTTTCTTGAGGAATCCCTCGTGTGACAGCAGAATGAGATGATGGACAACTTCCCCTAGATCCTTTGATGAATGTGGACATTTTGATAAACACCTTCAAGAAGTAGCTATTTTGGAGGTGTGACAACCTTCAAGGTAGAAGTTAACTTTCATATCCCTTTATTTGAATCATAGATAGTTCCATATGGTTTGGAGAAATGGTTGAATCTATTAGAGGGGTATTAATCTGTTCAAAAATATTCTGACACCAAAATTATCACCTTTTCTCTCCTTAAATCCATTCCTTGTGTCAAAGATTGGTGGGAATGTAACTGGGAGAGACATAAAACAGATGAGTTTAGGAAATTGCGGATAGGACCCATTTGGGAGGCCTTTTTTGAATCCCTCAAGGAGGAATTGTACTCTATTTTAAACTATGATGACCACTCTTGTTGACCCAAGAAACCTACCATGGTGGAAGAAAAGAGAGATGATAGAGTAGGATATCCTTTCAATATTTTTCTTGAGGAATCCCTTGTGTGACAACAGAATGAGATGATGGACAACTTCCCCTAGATCCTTTGATGAATCTGGACATTAGGAGAAACACCTTCAACAAGTAGCTATTTTGGAGGTGTGACAACCTTCAAGGTAGAAGTTAACTTTCGTATCCCTTTATTTCAAGCATAGATAGTTGCATATGGTTTGGAGAAATGGTTTAATCTATTGGAGGGGTATTACTCTGTTCAAAAAAATTCTGACACCAAAATTATCAACTTTTCTCTCCTTAAATCCCTTCCTTGTCTCAAAGATTGGTGGGAATGTAACTGGAAGAGACATAAAAAAGATGAGTCTAGGAAATTCAGGATAGGACCCATTTGGGAAGCCTTTTTTGAATCCCTCAAGGAGGAATTCTACCCAATGTTAAACTATGACGACCACTCTCGCTGGCCCAAGTAACCTCCCATGGTGGAAGAAAAGAGAGATGGCAGAGTAGGATATTCTTTCAATATTTTTCTTGTGCAATCCCTCGTGTGACAACAGAATGAGATGATGGACAACTTCCCCTAGATCCTTTGATGAATGTGTACATTAGGAGAAACACCTTCAACAAGTAGCTATTTTGTAGGTGTGACAACCTGCAAGGTAGAAGTTAACTTTCATATTCATTTATTTGAATCATAGATAGTTGCATATGGTTTGGAGAAATGGTTGAATCTATTAGAGGGGTATTACTCTATTCAAAAAAAAATTGACACCGAAATTATCACCTTTGCTCTCCTTAAATCCCTTCCTTGTGTCAAAGATTGGTGGGAATGTAATTGGGAGAGACATAAAAAAGATGAGTGTAGGAAATTTGGGATAGGACCCATTTGGGAGGCCTTTTCGAATCCATCAAGGAGGAATTCTACCCTATTTTAAATTATGATGACCACTCTCACTGGCCCAAGAAACCTCCCATGGTGGAAGAAAAGAGAGATGACATAGTAGCATATCATTTCAATATTTTTCTTGAGGAATCCCTCGTGTGACAGCAGAATGAGATGATGGACAACTTCCCTTAGATCCTTTGATGAATGTGGACATTAGGAGAAACACCTTCAGCAAGTAGCTATTTTGGAGGTGTGACAACCTTCAAGGTAGAACTTAACTTTCATATCCCTTTATTTGAAGCATAGATAGTTTCATATGGTTTGGAGAAATGGTTGAATCTATTAGAGGGGTATTACTCTGTTCAGAAAAATTTTGACACCGAAATTATCACCTTTGTTCTCCTTAAATCCTTGCCTTGTGTTAAAGATTGGTGGGAATGTAATAGGGAGAGACATAAAAAAGATGAGTCCAGGAAATTTGGGCTAGGACCCATTTGGGAAGCCTTTTTTGAATCCATCAAGGAGGAATTATACCATATTTTCAACTATAACAACCACTCTCAATGGCACAAGAAACCTCCCATGGTGGAAGAAAAGAGAGATGACATAGTAGGATATCATTTCAATATTCTTCTTGAGGAATCCCTCCTGTGACAGCAGAATGAGATGATGGACAATTTCCCCTAGATCCTTTGATTAATGTGGACATTAGGAGAAACACCTTCAACAAGTAGCTATTTTGGAGGTGTGACAACCTTCAAGGTAGAAGTTAACTTTCATATCCCTTTATTTGGAGCATAGATAGTTGCATATGGTTTGGAGAAATGGTTGAATCTATTATAGGGGTATTACTCTATTCAAAAAAATTATGACACCGAAATTATCACCTTTTCTCTCCTTAAATGTCTTCCTTGTGTCAAAGATTGGTGGGAATGTATCTAGGAGAGACATAAAAAATATGAGTCTAGGAAATTTAGGATAGGACCCATTTGGGAGGCCTTTTTTGAATCCCTCAAGGAGGAATTTTACCCTATTTTAAACTATGACGACCACTCTCGCTTGCCCAAGAAACCTCCCATGGTGGAAGAAAAAAGATATGACAGAGTAGGATATCCTTTCAATATTTTTCTTGAGGAATCCCTCGTGTGATAGCAGAATGAGATGATGGACAACTTCCCCTAGATCCTTTGATGAATGTGGACATTAGGAGAAACACCTTCAACAAGTAGTTATTTTGGAGGTTTGACAACCTTCAAGGTGGAAGTTAACCTTCATATCCCTTTATTTGAAGAATAGATAGTTGCATATGGTTTGGGGAAATGGTTGAATCTATTAGAGGGGTATTACTTTGTTCAAAAAAATTCTGACACCGAAATTATCACTTTTTCTCTCCTTAAATCCCTTCCTTGTGTCAAAGATTGGTGGGAATGTAACTAGGAGAGACATAAAAAAGATGTGTCTAGGAAATTCAGGATAGGACCCATTTGGGAGGCCTTTTTGTAATCCCTCAAGGAGGAATTCTACCCTATTTTAAACTATGACGACCACTCTCGCTGGCCCAAGAAACCTCCCATGGTGGAAGAAAAGAGAGATGACAGAGTAGGATATCCTTTCAAAAAATTTCTTTAGGAATCCCTCGTGTGACAAAAGAATGAGATGATGGACAACTTCCCCTAGATCCTTTGATGAATGTGGACATTAGGAGAAACACCTTCAATACGTAGCTATTTTGGAGGTGCGACAACATTCAAGGTAGAAGTTAACTTTCATATCCCTTTATTTGAATCATAGATAGTTGCATATGGTTTGGAGAAATTGTTGAATCTATTAGAGGGGTATTACTCTGTTCAAAAAATTTTGACACCAAAATTATGACCTTTGCTCTGCTTAAATCCCTTCCTTGTGTCAAAGATTGGTGGGAATGTAACTGGGAGAGACATAAAAAAGATGAGTCTAGGAAATTTGGGATAGGACCCATTTGGGAGGCCTCTTTTGAATCCCTCAAAGAGGAATCCTACCCTATTTTAAACTATGACGACCACTCTCGTTGGCCCAAGAAACCTCCCATGGTGCAAGAAAAGAGAGATGACATAGTAGGATATCCTTTCAATATTTTTCTTGAGGAATCCATCGTGTGACAGCAGAATGAGATGATGGACAACTTCCCCTAGATCCTTTGATGAATGTGGACACTAGGAGAAACACCTTCAACAAGTAGCTATTTTGGAGGTGTGACAACCTTCAAGGTAGAAGTTAACTTTCATATCCCTTTATTTGAAGCATAGATAGTTTCATATGGTTTGGATAAATGGTTGAATCTATTAGACGGGTATTACTCTATTCAAAAAAAAATTGGCACCAAAATTATCACCTTTGCTCTCCTTAAATCCCTTCCTTGTGTCAATGATTGGTGGGAATGTAACTAGGAAAGACATAAAAAAGATGAGTCTAGGAAATTCGGGATGGGGCCCATTTGGGAGGCCTTTTTTGAATCCCTCAAGGAGAAATTCTACCATATTTTAAACTATGATGACCACTCTCGTTGGCCCAAGAAACCTCCCATAGTGGAAGAAAAGAGATATGACAGAGTAGGATATCCTTTCAATATTTTTCTTGAGGAATCACTCGTGTGACAGCAGAATGAGATGATGGACAACTTCCCCTAGATCCTTTAATGAATGTGGACATTAGGAGAAACACCTTCAACAAGTAGCTATTTTGGAGGTGTGACAACCTTCAAGGTAGAAGTTAACTTTCATATCCCTTTATTTGAAGCATAGATAGTTGCATATGGTTTGGAGAAATGGTTGAGTCTATTAGAGGGGTATTACTTTGTTCAAAAAACTTCTGACACGGAAATTATTACCTTTTCTCTCCTTAAATCCCTTCCTTGTGTCAAAGATTGGTGGGAATGTAACTCGGAGAGACATAAAAAAGATGAGTCTAGGAAATTTGGGATAGGACCCATTTGGGAGGCCTTTTTTGAATCCCTAAAGGAGGAATTCTACCCTATTTTAAACTATGACAGCCACTCTCGCTGGCCCAAGAAACCTTCGATGGTGGAATAAAAGGGAGATGACAGAGTAGGATATCATTTCAATATTTGTCTTGAGGAATCCCTCTTGTGACAGCAGAATGAGATTATGGACAACTTCCTCTAGATCCTTTGATGAATGTGGGCATTAGGAGAAACACTCTCAACAAGTAGCTATTTTGGAGGTGTGACAACCTTCAAGGTAGAAGTGAACTTTCATATCCCTTTATTTGAAGCATAGATAGTTCCATAGTGTTTGGAGAAATGGTTGAATCTATTAGAGGGGTATTACTCTGCTCAAAAAACTTCTGACACCGAAATTATCACCTTTGTTGTCCTTAAATCCCTTCCTCGTGTAAAAGATTAGTGGGAATGTAACTGGGAGAGACATAAAATAGATGAGTCTAGGAAATTCGGGATAGGACCCATTTGGGAGGCCTTTTTTGAATCCCTCAAGGAGGAATTCAAACCTATTTTAAACTATGACGACCACTATCGTTGGCCCAAGAAACCTCCCATGGTGGAAGAAAAGAGAGATGACAGAGTAGGATATGCTTTCAATATTTTTCTTGAGGAATCCCTCGTGTGACAACAGAATGAGATGATGGACAACTTCTCCTAGATCCTTTGATGAATGTGGACATTAGGAGAAACACCTTCAATAACTAGCTATTTTGGACGTGTGAAAACCTTCAAGGTAGAAGTTAACTTTCATATCCCTTTATTTTAAGAATAGATAGTTGCATATGGTTTGTAGAAATGGTTGAATCTATTAGACGAGTATTACTCTGTTCAAAAAAATTCTGACACCGAAATTATCACCTTTTCTCTCCTCAAATCCCTTCCTTGTGTCAAAGATTGGTGGGAATGTAACTGGGAGAGAGATAAAAAAGATGAGTCTAAGAAATTCCGGATAGGATCTATTTGTGAGGCCTTTTTTGAATCCCTCAAGGAGGAATTCTACCCTATTTTAAACTATGACAACCACTCTCGCTGGCCCAAGAAACCTCCCATGGTGGAAGAAAAGAGAGATGACAGAGTAGGATATCCTTTCAATATTTTTCTTGAGGAATCCCTCGTGTGACAGCAGAATGCGATGATGGACAACTTCCCCTAGATCCTTTCATGAATGTGGACATTACGAGAAACACCTTTAACAAGTAGCTATTTTGGAGGTGTGACAACCTTCAAGGTAGAAGTTAACTTTCATATCCCTTTATTTGAATCATATATAGTTGCATAGGGTTTGGAGAAATGGTTGAATCTATTAGAGGGGTATTAATTTGTTGAAAAAAATTCGGACACCGAAATTATCAACTTTGCTCTCCTTAAATCCCTTCCTTGTGTCAAATATTGGTGGGAATGAAACTTAGAGAGACATAAAAAAGATGAGTCTAGGAAATTCGGGATAGTACCCATTTGGGAGGCATTTTTTGAATCTCTCAAGGAGGAATTCTACCCTATTTTATACTATGATGACCACTCTCGTTGGCCCAAGAAACCTCCCATGGTGGAAGAAAAGAGAGATGACAGAGTAGGATAACCTTTCAATATTTTTCTTGAGGAATCCCTCGTGTGACAACAGAATGAGATGATGGACAACTTCCCCTAGATCCTTTGATGAATGTGGACATTAGGAGAAACACCTTCAACAAGTAGTTATTTTGGAGGTGGGACAACCTTCAAGGTAGAACTTAACTTTCATATCAGTTTGTTTGAATCATAGATGGTTTCATATGGTTTGGAGAAATGGTTGAATCTATCAGAGGTGTATTACTATGTTCAAAAAAATTCTGACACCAAAATTATGACCTTTGCTCTCCTTAAATCCCTTCCTTCTGTCAAATATTGGTGGGAATGTAACTGGAAGAGACATAAAAAAGATGAGTCTAGAAAATTTGGGATAGCACCCATTTGGAAGTCCTTTTTGGATTCCCTCAAGGAGGAATTCTACCCTATTTTAAACTATGAAGACCACTCTCGCTGGCCCAAGAAACCTCCTATTGTGGAAGAAAAGAGTGATGACAAAGTAGAGTATCCTTTCAATATTTTCCTTGAGGAATCCCTCGTGTGACAACAGAATTAGATGATGGACAACATCCCCTAGATCCTTTGATGAATGTGGACATTAGGAGAAACACCTTCAAGAAGTAGCTATTTTGGAGGTGTGACAACCTTCAAGGTAGAAGTTAACTTTCATATCCCTTTATTTGAAGGATAGATAGTTTCATATGGTTTGGAGAAATTTTTGAATCTATTAGAGGGGTATTACTCTGTTCAGAAAATTTTTGACACTAAAATTATCACCTTTGCTCTCCTTAAATCCCTTCCTTGTGTCAAAGATTGGTGGGAATGTAACTGGGAGAGACATAAAAAATATAAGTCTAGGATATTCAGGATAGGACCCATTTGGGAGGCCTTTTTTGAATCCCTCAAGTTGGAATTCTACCCTATTTTAAACTATGACGACCACTCTCATTGGCCCAAGAAACCTCCCATGGTGGAAGAAAAGAGAGATGACAAAGTAGGATATCCTTTCAATATTTTTCTTGAGAAATCTCTCGTGTGACAGCAGAATGAGATGATGGACAACTTCCCCTAGATCCTTTGATGAAAGTGGACATTAGGAGAAACACCTTCAACAAGTAGTTATTTTGGAGGTGGGACAACCTTCAAGGTAGAAGTTAACTTTCATATCCTTCTGTTTGAAGCATATATGGTTTCATATGGTTTGGAGAAATGGTTGAATCTATTAGAGGGGTATTACTCTGTTCAAAAAAATTCTGACACCAAAATTATGACCTTTGCTCTCCTTAAATCCCTTCCTTTTGTCAAAGACTGGTGGGAACGTAACTGGCAGAGACATAAAAAAGATGATTCTAGGAAATTTGGGATAGGACCCATATGGAAGGCCTTTTTGGATTCCCTCAAGGAGTAATTCTACCCTATTTTAAACTATGACGACCACTCTTGCTGGCCCAAGAAACCTCCCATTGTGGAAGAAAAGAGACATGACAAAGTAGGGTATCCTTTCAATATTTTTCTTGAGGAATCCCTCGTGTGACAACAGAATTAGATGATGGACAACATCCCCTAGATCCTTTGATGAATGTGGACATTAGGAGAAACACCTTCAACAAGTAGTTATTTTGGAGGTGCGACAACCTTCAAGGTAGAAGTTAATTTTCATATCCCTTTATTTGAAGCATAGATAGTTTCATATGGTTTGGAGAAATTTTTGAATCTATTAGAGGGGTATTACTCTGTTCAGAAAAATTTTGACACTGAAATTATCACCTTTGCTCTCCTTAAATCCCTTCCTTGTGTCAAAGATTGGTGGGAATGTAACTGGGAGAGACATAAAAAATATGAGTCTAGGAAATTCAGGATAGGACCCATTTGGGAGGCCTTTTTTGGATCCCTCAAGAAGGAATTCTACCCTATTTTAAACTATGACGACCACTCTCGTTGGCCCAAGAAACCTCCCATGGTGGAAGAAAACAGAGATGACAGAGTAGGATATCCTTTCAATATTTTTCTTGAGGAATCCCTTGTGTGACAGCAGAATGAGATGATGGACAACTCCCCCTAGATCCTTTGATGAAAGTGGACATTAGGAGAAACACCTTCAACAAGTAGCTATTTTGGAGGTGTGACAAACTTCAAGGTAGAAGTTAGCTTTCATATCCCTTTATTTGAAGCACAGATAGTTGCATATGGTTTGGAGAAATGGTTGAATCTATTAGAGGGGTATTACTCTGTTTAAAAAAAAATTGACAACGAAATTATCACCTTTTCTCTCCTTAAATACCTTCCTTGTGTCAAAGATTGGTGGGAATGTAACTGGGAGAGACATAAAAAAGATGAGTCTAGGAAATTCAGGATATGACCCATTTGGGAGGCCTTTTTTGAATCCATCAAGGAGGAATTCTACCCTATTTTAAACTATGACAACCACTCTCACTGGCCCAAGAAACCTCCCATGGTGGAAGAAAAGAGAGATGATAGAGTAGGATATCATTTCAATATTTTTCTTGAGGAATCCCTCGTGTGACAGCAAAATGAGATTATGGACAACTTCCCCTAGATCCTTTGATGAATGTGGACAATAGGAGAAACACCTTCAACAAGTAGCTATTTGGGAGGTGTGACAACCTTCAAGGTAGAAGTTAACTTTCATATCCCTTTATTTGAAGCATAGATAGTTGCATATGGTTTGGAGAAATGGTTGAATCTATTCGAGGGTTATTACTCTGTTCAAAAAAATTCTGACACCGAAATTATCACCTTTGCTCTCCTTAAATCCCTTCCGTGTGTGAAAGATTGGTGGGAATGTAACTTGGAGAGACATAAAAAAGATGAGTCTAGGAAATTCGGGATAGGACCCATTTGGGAGGCCTTTTTTGAATCCCTCAAGGAGGAATTCTACCTTATTTTAAACTACGACGACCACTCTCGCTGGCCCAAGAAACCTCCCATGGTGGAAGAAAAGAGAGATGACAGAGTAGGATATCCTTTCAATATTTTTCTTGAGGAATCCCTTGTGTGACAGCACAATTAGATGATGGAAAACTTCCCCGAGATCCTTTGATGAATGTGGGCATTAGGAGAAACACCTTCAGCAAGTAGCTATTTTGGAGGTGTGACAACCTTCAAGGTAGAAATTAGCTTTCATATCCCTTTATTTGAAGCATAGATAGTTGCATATGGTTTGGAGAAACGGTTGAATCTATTAGAGGGGTATTACTCTGTTCAAAAAAATTCTGACATTGAAATTATCTCCTTTTCTCTCCTTAAATCCCTTCCTTGTGTCAAAGATTGGTGGGAATGTAACTGGGAGTGACATAAAAAAGATGAGTCTAGGAAATTCGGGATAGGACCCATTTGGGAGGCCTTTTTTTAATCCCTCAAGGAGGAATTCTACCCCATTTTAAACTATGATGACCAGTACATGATATGGATGACTCTCTGTCAGGAAAAATACCAGACAGTGCAAGAGTAAACCAACATCTTACACAAATTGCACTCAAAGTTGGGTATCAAACACTTTGACCGACACTTGGTTTTAAAGTACCTCATTTTCCTACATAGATACATCCAAATAGAGATGGATATTTCTTCGACATCTCCTACTAGGATTCCCTTATTGATACGGTGTCAAAATTGAGTAGAAACTTAAGCATATGAATAAGAGGGAGTTCGGATTTGCAAAAATCCAATAACATAAGCATGGTAAAGGTGGCCCTAAATCATAGAACAAGGGAGAGAGAAAGGAAGGCCAAACTCAAGACAATTGGTCCAGGCCACAGGTAAATAAGGGTAACGAGAAGTCGAAAAAAAGATACTGGAAAGTGGCCTGAGTTCCACAAAATCCTTTGGCACAACACTAATGAATATAGTTTGAAGAAATCATTTTTGGCCAAGCTTAAAGAAAAAGAGTTGGAACCTGACTCAAACTTTGATTCAAAACATGATAAAGGAAAGCACATCATCGATGAAAAACCTAGTGCTACCATCGCAACTACAAAGCTCCAACTAGAAGAGTTAGAGGATCTTGAGGAAGGGGAGTGCCTCTTCCATTCACAAATATGTGTGAAGGGGAGCTCACTACATTTCATCATTGATAGTGGGATCCAAAAGAACTTCATCTCAGCTGAGGTCATCAATATATTTAAGTTGTTTATGGTGCCACACCCTCAACCATACACCATGGGTTGGTTCAGCCAGGGACAAGACCTTCGCATCAACTAACAGTGTTTCCTATCCTATGACATCAAGGACATCAAAGATGAGGTACTTTGTGATGTTTCCCCACTAAAATTTTGTGATGTTCTTTTAGGAAAACCTTAAATGAGAAAATTGCATGCTTTTTATGAGTCTCGACCCCGCAATGTCATTATTACTTTGGAGGTCATCTCTACAAGGTACTAGAGGTAGTTCCAACTACTGCAATTTCATTTATCTTGGAAAAACAATGTTGAAAGGTAATCTCTTAGATTGTGTAGTTTGTCCTCTTCATCGTTCAGTCTGAAGGTGAACGTCAGGTCACTACACTACTACATATTGAAAATTTTGCGACGACCACTTGCGACAAAAAGTACTCTTTCGTAGCAACATTCAAGAGAAAAAGTTCATTTTTTCTAAATCCACCCCATATTCGTCACTATCTCGACACATGTACTTTGACTAAATTAATATGGTCAATGTTCGTCGCAAGAGCAACGCATGTAGTTTGTTTAAATTAATATGGTCAACGTTCGTCACAAGACCGACGACTAACCTAACGTTAAAATTGACCATTGAAAATGAAAAATAAATAGGTAAAAAAAGAAATATTTTAGGTCACGGTCGTCACAATTGCGACGATTGTGACCTAAAATTGGACTATAAATATTTGATGATTTAAATATTTTGCGACAATCTTGCTATAACAACGACGGTTCTGAAAGGGTATTTTTGTGCAGAAGTTGTGCGGAAGAATGTCACAAAATGTAGTTAGAGGTGGGGAAAAATGTAAAGCGGGTGAAAAGGGTGATGGTAGATGTTATTTCCCTTGTAAAAAATGTTGCCTCATATGTCCCATAAGAATTTTAATAGCAACAGCTACAAAACATTGTAGGAAATATGGGCACATTTATGGCGGATCGAATGAATATCGTCCCATGGTAATTAGCTATATATTCATTATCTTTTTTTATTTTGTCAATTTTATATAAAATTATATATATATATGTATATATTATTTGAATGTTTGTTATAGTATACACTAATTTTGCATGATTGTTTCTAATTATAAAGTTAGAGTTTCCCTCTAAATTTCCACAGAATATTGCACCAAGTATTAGTAGAAATGATGTTGTACAAGCTGAGGAACATCATGACCAAGCAAATGAGGATATCATGGAAGAAGATGATGGGACAAATCAAGTTAATGATCCCATGGAAGAATATGATGGGACAAATCAAATGATCCAAGATTTGTTTTTGCAGCCGGATGAGGATGGGGAAAATGTTGGTATTTATGATGAACCTCTATTAGAAAAGGCAAATAAACGACTTTATGAAGGATCAAGAGAAAATCTTCTCTCTGCTACATTGCTTCTAGTGAACTTAAAGGTTATGAATAATTTGTCAAACACTTGTATGACATAGATCCTAAGGTATGTAATATGTTTCATCTCATATTATACATAAATGTTGATTTTTTTCTATTTGTTTTTAGTGTTAATTAATGTGTAAAATAAGAATGCAATTTTTACGATTAATATTCTTACATTAACTAGTTATTTGTTATGTTGTATATTGTTAGGTGAATTTTTGTTACCATCGTCAAATATTTTACCTCACACATATTGAGGTTTGCATGCCATTACGAAAGACATTGGAATGGATTATCAAACTATAGATGCATGTCCTAATGACCATATTATATATTATGGACAACATACTTCGAAAATAGAATGTTCACAATGTATTATCAGTAGATATCGAATCAATCAAGTAACAAAAAGGGTGCCTCGAAAGGTTCTTCTTCATATTCCCATAATTCCACGTTTGCAGTGATTGTTCAGGTGTGAAAACATAGCACAATTTATGGATTACCATGCACGTAACAAAAGTGGAGATGGTGTTCTTCGAATGCCTGCCGATGGTTCTACATTTAGGGAAATTGAGGAAAAATGGGCAGATTTCAAAGTTGAACCTCATAATGTTAGGCTTTCATTGGCAGCTGACGGTGTTAATCCATTTGGAGAGCTTAGGTCTATTTACTCAGTGTGGCCTATTTTTGTTATCATCAATAACGTTCCTCCTTGGATGTCAATAAAGAGGGAGCACATAATGTTGACAATGATTGTTTCAGGTATTTGTTTACATTAATTTTTTGAATTTAACATTTTCATTTGTTTCAATTTTTGCATAATATCTTTTGTTTATTTATTTAATTATATATATTACATGATATTATTCCTATAGTAATTATGTGTAATTTCAAACAATTAGGTATGTACCAGGTTAAATATATGAATGTATATATCGAGCCTCTTATCGACGAGCTACTAAAGTTATGGGTTGGCATCACAATGTATGACATATGTAAACCAATCGGGGAGAAGAAATTT
>JZKD02S2240568.1:401761-419014 GCA_000966675.3 Picea glauca
ACTATTGGCATGCCTTAACTATATGGGAGGGTTTCTGGACTCAAATTTGAGTGACACACCCACTTTCTTCCATCATCAATTCATCATGTAAACCATAAACCCTAATTTTCTTTCAAAGTACCCAATTTGGTTCACGCAAGTTTTAGGCTTTCGTCAGTCTTTCTTCATTTTTATTTTAAGTTCTACATTAATGTATATACAATGTATCTGCATTATATTTGTGATGAAAAATCCCTATATTTCATTGATTTCTTAATCAACACCATCAAGATACTAGAGGCAGGCAACAGTGACATGTGAATGGAGCCAACGTTGAAATGTTTTCAAACTGTATCTGTATGCATTGAAATTTGACCTAGATAGACTATTCACATGCCTTAACGATATGGGATGGTTTCTGGACTCAAATTTGACTGACACACCCACTTTCCTCCATCATCAATTCATCATGGAAACCATAAACCCTATTTTTCATATGTTCTAGTAGATATGTTAATGATTCCAAGTTTTATATTTGTACTTGACTAAAGGTCTAGCTAGTTTGCAAAGTATCAAATTGAGATTTCAAGTTGCTAAAACAAATATGAAATGAATCCAAGCATCATTTGATATCATCGCAAGATAGACGAATTTAAATAATCTTGCGATGAATTTGCTATACTATCGACGAAAAACGTTCGTCGATAGTATAGCTAATTCATCGCAAGAATATTGTTTCTAGTTTGAATGGTGTTACATGGTTTGCAAGGAGTGTAGGGATTATATTATGGTGAAATGTAGTGTAGTCTATAAGAAAAATCTCTATGCCAAACCTCAAAATGGATAGTACCATATCTTGTTCATAAGACAAATATTCTTGGTATGTTTCCTCTGTCGATATGGTGGCTCAAGCCCGCAATACACATGATGCCTGACAATGAAATGTAACAATTTGACTATTGAATGATAGTGTTATGTAACCCATGGTTAATGAAATAAATTAAGGTTCTTAGTTCCTATTTGAATCTTCTTAGAATTGAGATTCGTTACATAGTCGTAGAAAAAAGACAAAAGACTTATGTAGCGGATATTAATTTGGTCTTTATGTGGGACATTTTATGCCATTAGTATGTTTTGTACAAAAATAATGGATCTTGGGGACTACACCATGGTCAAGGAACAAGGAACGAGGAACAAGGAACAAGGAATGAGGAATGAGGAACAAGGAACACAGAACAAGGAACGAAAATTGTATGAGGACTGGACACCGGCAACAGTGACCTGGGAATGGGGCCAACGTTGAAATCTTTTCAAACAGTTTCTGTATGCAATGAAATTTGTCATGGATAGAATATTGTCATGCCTTAACGATATGGGAGGGTTTTTGGACTCAAATTTGAGTGACACACCCACTTTCTTCCATCATCGATTCATCATGTAAACCATAAACCCTAATTTTCTTTCAAAGTACCCAATTCAGTTGATGCAAGTTTTAGGCTTTTGTCAATCTTTCTTCATTTTTCTTTCAGGTTATACATTAATGTATATACAGTGTATCTGTGTCATATTTTTGATGAAAAATCACTCTATTTCGTTGATTGCCTAATCAACACCTTTCTATGCAAATGCATGCTTCACTATATAGCAAATTGGAAAATGTGTAATTTATCATTAAAATCTTTCCTAAAATTTTGTATTTTCAATTTTACACCTAAAACTTGATTTCATGTAAAAATGATTCAAATCCCCCCCACCGCGAACTTATTTTTTAAACTCCAGAGATTAAAAATCAATGTTAAATGCCTCAAAGAAATGCATACTAGGATATATAATTAGTGATAAATGGAAATAAAAAAATTCCAAGATGGATCTACCAACAGTTTCTACAACCCATCATACTCTATTTCTATAATAGTTTCTATAACATTTCTTGTCTTTCTATATTATTAGATTTTTAATTTCAATCCTGAAATATACTAAAGTACAAAAATTAAATTAAATCTAATACTTTCTTAGGAAATGTTGAAAAAGTTAAACTACCTTATAAAAATGCCAAAATAGAGACAGGTCCAAAACCTATTGTGGAATTAGTGATTAATGATTTTCTACAACTTCTCTAACTTCTTCAGTTATGCTTCTATGCTTCCCTTTTCTTCAATCTATCTACTCAACATTTCAACTTTTCAAGGAATCTCTCTTATCTCATTCAACCAATTCTTTTGAGATATTTCACCATGCTTTAAATATTTCTCTTCTTTCTTTTGAGCATGCACCTCCTCAATCGTGCCTTCTACATTTAGCTACTATTCCTCTGGCTCCATATTAGGTTATCACCCAATGCAATTTCTTATGCTACTATGACTAGTGGGTTAAATGTAATATAGTCTTCTTCTACCAAAAACAATTTCACCCAGGTTGTGATTTCCTTCACCAACCTTCCATGAGATCCTTTCTTGAACTGTTCTTCCTCTCTTGAAAAAAAATAGTTCAACTCCACTATGATCTCAATAGTATAGAATTATGTTGTAGTCTTAACCCAAAAATAAATAACTCATATTATTTGACGATCAAACCTCTATAATAAAATAATATTCTTCAACTGGATCTCTCTTCACGTCTTCCAAGAAGGTTGTAGATGTTCTCCCAGTCTATTCAACCATTCAAACAATTTCACCAAACATTCTACCCAAAATACATGTTATGTATAGATATGGTTATCATGCAACCAATGTGACTGGTATCCGATATGTACTTCTATTCAAAGAGGTTTATTTTCCTAAACCACCAAACTTCCATGTAGCATTGGGTTAACTTTCCAGTCATGGTGTGAGAACTACATACACATCATGAAGGTCCTCATGATGGAACATGTTAACTCCCCAAATAAATTTCATATTTTACCTTGTCATTAGGTGATAGGTTGGTCTTTAGATGGTAGATCTTAATTTTTTTAAGTTTTAGAGCCTTGAAGATGAATCATAGATTGGTCTTGTCGAGAAATAAATGGTCTATACTTTGAGTGTAAAATTGTCAAAGATTAGATTTCGACAGCTAAGGGTCCATTTTTCTTGTGTTCTAAGAGACCGAAAGGTCTCAGTTTCAGCAGCTAAAAAGGTAGACGTGGGTTCCTATAAGCTACCGAAAGTGCATAGTTTCACTAATGGTTAGCACATCCGGTCAGACTCTCTGAGATTAAAGAACATGCATCATGATAGTTTCAAGTGCTGCCTAAAATGATTTTGAACATCTATTAACATGATTTGTGTGATCTATATCAGTTGGCATTTGTGATTTGATAAACCTTATGAAACCCTCAAAGGTCAATTTCGAAACCCTTGTTGTCATTTTGGAAATCTGTCATCATCAGAAGTCGTCTGCCATTATCCATTTTTCCAGCAAAACACACCACGCTCTGTCTTAATTGATCTGGCCATCTATTCAAACCACTCACCTATCCCACACATTCCTCTCCATCTAATTTCCATTTCTCCCTCCATCAACATTGGTCCTCCTTTCAAAGCCCAATTTTAGTGTTTGCAGGTATTGTCAGTTTGTTGTAGATGGATTCTGGAGGAAATGTGCTCAGGAAGGAGCTACATGATGTGCCATATCTGGAATCTCATCCAAAGATTTTCCAAATGTTCAAAGAAGGAGGTTGCTACAGGTATTCTGAGAAATTCCAGGGGTATCACCAAGGAGTTGCAGAGGCTTTTTCCAAAAGCTTTGATGGAGCAAAAGTGACATTGGGTCCATTGGTGATGCAAATAGATGAGGCTAGTCTTGTAGAAGCAACTGAGATGCCTGGACAAGGTGAAAGATGGTTCAAAACCACTCTCACTAAAGACATTGAATTTAGATCTTATCTTATGCCTAAATTCAAGTGCATTATTTGGAAAAGGGATGTCACCAAGTCTCACCTGGAAGAGAAATGGCAGCAGTTGCTTAAAGTAATTCAAGTGTATATCACTTGTGAGGGAAGGTATGGAAGAGTTATGTTATATAGTTTTAAACTCATGAATCATTTTACAGGGAGGAACCTTCTGAATTTTCCCCACTACCTTCATAGAATCTTGACCAAGATGGCACATTAAGTCCAGGCTAAACCTGAGAAAGTAAGCATCAGAATTTTTCATCATGGCCTCATCAAACTCATAGTGACGGAGGAACTACAGAAAAGGGTGAAGACATGAGATTACCTTCTATTTTGGGGACAGTTTGAACAGGAAATTCATCTTAAGGGAAAAAGGAAAACTCCTACCAAAGGGTCATCTACATCTAGGAGTAGCAAAAGAAAGAGAAGGGATCTGTCCCTAGTACAGACAGAGGAGCCAACTCCCTCACCTAGTACCAAGACAACAAAGAAAAATCTTGACATTGATCAAGTATCAGAAATTCAAAACACAGTTGCTAAAAAGAATATCTTAAATCTTCCTTATTCAGATTCTGAATCTGAACCAGCTATGGTAGAAATTGAAGCCCCTGAAAATGAATCCTTTGAACATGAAGCTCCTAATATTGAAATACTTGAGACATCAACAAGAAAGAGAGTCAACAAGTCATCAAAGATTAAGAGTCTTAAAGGACAAGTAAAGGAGCTTGAGGTGTTATAAAGGGTGGTAAAATCTCATAACCGGGCCTTGAAAAGAACATCTGATGAGCTAAGAGTTTCTTTGCATAGGATAGCTAAAATGCATGTGAAGGAGGAAAAGAAGAATAAGAAATTGCTTAAGGAAAACCAGAGACTGCATAAGTTGGTCAAGTGCTTAAAGATAAAACTAATGCTTAAAAAACCTAAAACTAGAGCACATCCTGCTCTTGAAGATCTAGCAGAAGTTGTTGTGAACCTGAGTGAAGAGACCTGAATGTGGACAGACCAAAGGGATCCCATTTTTGCAGTTTCAGAAATAGTTTTGAAGACCTGCAATTTCAGCATCTTAATCAGTTTTGAAAAGGTGTTGTAAGCTACCGAAAACCCTCACTTTCGAAAGCTTATTTTACTCTGTTCCATACACGTTAGCTACCGAAAGAGAAAACACAGACAGAATGATAGTAACTTTTCCTATATCGAATCTATCTGCTGCCAAATCATTCGGGGAGGGTTTAAAACGAGTATCAATTTTAAAAAGAATAGAGATCATCCTCTTTTTCAGGTTTTGAGGAAAATACAAAGGATAAAAGGCTCATAGGTTCTCCTATTTCTATTTGAAGATTTTCCCAGGTGTCAGAGAAGAATTTCAAATTATCTTGTCACCTCCCAGAAGATCACTAAATATATCGAAGAGATTGAAGACTAGATTGTGATAAGGGTTTGACCCCTTAAAGATAGGATCTGATCCTATTTTCTTGAGAATTGTTTTGATTTTGTTCTATTTTTAGTATTCCATATCCTTTTTGATAGGATCTTGGATTTTGATGTAAAGGCTATAAAGCCTATGCCTTCAAAGAAACAAAGGTTCGAATTTGTATTCTCCATGTACTCTTTTATCTAAACCGTTTTGAATATATCTAGGAATCATAAGTTTCTGCCATTCGATATTGTTCAGTCCTTCCTTTTTCCTTTCATATTTTTTCTTGTGTGTTTGAAATTTTGTTCATTCCGATGTTTATGTTGTGATTGATAATTATCTTGTTATCTCTACATAGATAAACAAAGACCCATAGTACTTTGTTGGTTATATCTGACCTATCACTTGTATGTTTTATAGATGTGGTATTGTTGGTATGATTAGTCTTCTTCATTCATTTCAATTACAACTTTCTAAGAAGTGCGCTTTTGGTGGCATTGTTTTGTCATGATCTATACAAATATATATTGAATTAAAGATTGAGTGTGTGAGATATTCACTTCGATCCATTTTTTACCTTCATTATTGAGTTCTTGATAAAGTTACCAAGATGTTTCGATCACAACCTAGAAAGTCTCCTAGAGTGATAACAGAAAAAATTATTGGCTAAATTTTAGATCACAATAGATCACGACAGGCTCCTATTCCTCTTTCCTGACAGTGAATCTCCTACGATCTGGTACAACAAATCTTCTGTGATCTACCTAGACTGTGACCACCAGAAAAGACAACGAATGATTATTTACAACAGTTTTTCAGGGTCTATTGGCAATAACAACAGTGATATGTGCCCTCCCTTAAGCTCCGACAGTCAGAATATGTGACAGTTTGCAATAAATTCCTTGCGAACGGTGGCAGAGATTCAATAATCAAATCTGCAGAGGTGACTTTCTCTCTCGTGCAATTCTGGCGAACATCAAATTCTTTTGTATCTTAATAGTAACAACGATCCTTCAATGCAGTGCACCCCCTTCAAAACTCTTCAGCAGCTTGAATACGTGACCTCCTCCACGCACAACGAATCAAAGTTTGACGGACAGCTTCTCCATGTAGCAGATTGATGGACGACTCCTGGTGAGATAGATGGATGGCTTCTCCATGCAGCAACTCAGCAATCACTAACCTGCTCTGATTATTATAAGAGTGTTTGGTCACTTTGCACACAAACCTATTACTAATAAGTGGTAATAACAGAAATTTGGGTGTTAACCCATAATGTTTTCAATCTGCCTTCTAGGTTGCACTAACCATTTTCATTGACCGTCTCATACAAAAGGATGTCAATATCAACAAGGTAAACGAAATCTTTGTTCAAATTTAGCTCTAATAACAAGATAAACACCAAATTGTTGTATGATACCCCCTTGTTTGTAGGACAAGGGATCCCCTCCACCCAGTGATTTGACTTGTAAAATCTATGCCAGAGGTATACATACCCTACCCACCTCTAGATTTGAAGTTGTGACCTCTTAAGAGAAAACACATGTTCTTAACCATTAGAACCACTATAATATCTATATCTATATCTATATATATATATATATATATAATTTATATATTATAAATATATAAATTAAAAAATAAATAAAAGACAAAACCTTAAACCCTTTTAACAAAAATGAAGCCCCCATTTGTGTATGCATATCCCTGCACGGTCCATACCCTGGCCACATCCCTGTACTATGCACTCCATACCCCACGCGATTAGAGTGTGCACGCGACCTCTGCAAGGAGAAAGGTTATAGTCTATGAGGAGATCAGGAGCACATGATTCTGCGAGGAGAAAGGGTATAGTCTACGAGGAGAGCAAGGGGAGCAGGCGAGTCTATGAGGAGAAAGGGGATAGTCTGCAAGGAGAGAAAGGGGATCACGCTAGTCTGAGAGGAGAAATGGGATAGTCTGCAAGGAGACCAAGGGGACAATGCCAGTCTGCAAGGAGAAAGGGGATAGTCTCATGCGAGGAGAACAGTGAAGAGATAGTCTGCAAGGAGCCAGGGAGGAGATAGTCTGCGAGGGAGAGATAGTCTGCACGGAATCTATGGAGCACTAAGAATGGTGAGTACCCTATAAAAATTAGCATTTGAAGTCATTACAGATGAACATTCTGGATTTATTGATTCATTGTTAATATCCTATAGTCTATTATAGTTTTTATTTCATGTGTTGCCTCCATCATTGCAACTATTTTCTCTTTATTTTCCTCTTTTAGTTCACCCTTTCTTAAAATAGGTTGTTCAACTTTTGTAAATTGCATGACAAACCCCAACCTAATTGCCCATTGCTCACAACTTTCATATGGTGTAGATCTAGGTACTTTTTACAACCATAGTTGATGATTTTCAATAACTCTCATGTTCTTCCTTACCATTGCAATATCCCTACTAGTAACCCATTTGTTGTCACAACTTGTGGAAACCACCATGTTTGTAGAACTATCCACCATAATTCCATGCCTTTGCCTTGCAGGTAGTTTTTGTGGTTTGTCAAACCTAGGTTTGGTCCTTTGTTTATTTTCTTTTTTGATTCTCAATAGTTCTTTCTGATCATGGTGCATCTCCTTGCTCTCTTTGGACTTGTAGCATCCAAGCCTCTTGTCAGTCGTCTTCCACCCCTCTTCATACTCTTGACCTCCTTTTTATCCTATTCAAACTATTTTTTCCCCTCGACCTAATTTTCATCCTCTTGATCCTTCATTTGGCCTTACAATATCTCTACTACCTCTTATCCCCCTTATTATCCTCTCAATACTCCTCTTGGCCTCTCAGTTTTCCTTAAAACTCTTATTCCTCCTTTTTGGTCTCTTGTCCTACCTTCGACTCCTTATGGCCCTACTCCTTTTTCCTTCTCATAGTAGTCTTTTTTTTGGGACATTCCTAGTGCTCTTATGCTCTTGTTTATTATTTGGCTAGAGTGAGGCTTTTCTTTCTTGTATCATCTAATTGCCTCAAGTGTAGTGTGCTTCATCAATGTTAGGTTTGTTTGAATTAAGAGACATATATTCATTGTTTTATTTTCCTCGAAAGGGTGGAAGGTGGGGAAACCCATGAGTTTTTGTAGTTGTATGGATTGAAAAGAACCCTATTGGTCATCTAGTTTCTAGTTCTCTCCTTTGTTCTCCAATGGGTTACTAACAACACAAAGAAATTCCTCATCCTTTTTCCATTCGACACAACTTGTATGCTCATTTTCCATAATGCAACCCTTCAATTAAATATAACATGGAAACAGTTTGGAGGTTACTTAACAAGTATAGCCACAAAAGATCTCAATAGTCATTATCAACACTCTATGTCAACTTGCCAACCACAAGTTAGTGTAGGTATGATTCACAACTTATCTTTATTTCATCTTTTCTACTTGATTTCTTTGCCACCATATGCTTGTTAGTTGAACTTTGATTGAACGCTTGGTTGATTACATTTAGCCATTTTTTTTATTTTTTTCCTTGTTGTTGCTCTTGGACCTTTAGATTGCTTGAGCATATTCTTGATTGATCGTTCCTTTTTCTTGCTTGGTTTAATTTTTCATACTTGTGTGCTTATCCTACACCCCTTCACTATCTATAGTATGTTTCTCTTTTCATGATATATCCTAACCTTTTGTGATACTTGTTACCTCCCAAACATGCACTTCAAATGTTAAAAAGTCCTTTGAGAAAGTACACTTCTAGGGGCATTTAGGAAGGTTGCCCATTGTCACCTCAACAAATCTTCCACTCACTTTAGGCTAGTTTTTTTTCAGCACTAGGGGGGGAAACCTTAGTAAAGAATTTTTTTTGATGTAATCTTTAGAATAAAATGGATGGTGTAATTTGTCAAGGCCAATGCCTATCCAATTAAGGATACTAGATAACAATGTTTTCAACATTGTGTAAGAATCAAAATTAAACCTCAATAATTGTATGCATGAAAGGACTCCTGCAGTTTTCTTGACTCTGTGACTTTCACTTGTCTAGCAGCTTCCTCTGTGACAATATGCACCTGTATGTAATCCTTACAAAGAATACACATGGACTCCACCATTAAGCCTTTTGGCTACCAAAGTCTCTTTATCCATACTTAAACATTACAATATGACAATATATATATATATAGGCCAAGCCAGACAAAGAAGGGGGTCTCATAAATAGTTGTCTTTCTTTCTCTTCATCAAATAGTCCTTCAATATCTGCACACTAAAGAAAATCATAATTATGCCATTAATCCTATCAACCTTCAACGTCAATTCAGAAAAATATTTACATTATATGAAGTATTCTTCAAGAAAATGTGTTCAGTATTGAATGTTGATTCTTCAACACTTTGCTACATGTATAATTTTTTTTTATCACAATGTCTTTACAATCTTCGCGAAGCCTTTGCATACACTTGAGATTAGTAGTGAGAGTAATAACCATTCCAATGAGCTGGTGAGAGTAATAGCCATTCCAATGAATTCTCATTTTAAAGTATCTCTTTCAACAGCAAAAAAGTATGACACAAGGATGGAGTCCACATGCCATTCACACAATTCTTTATTCAATGACATATTTTAGCCTCTTACCATATGAATTTATCATGGTTGATTCTGAAACCTTGAAAAATTCTAGACTGAGAGCCTTCATTCAATGCTTTTTAGCTAAACTTTCATCTTTTATATTTTCTTGACATTTCTTTTGTAACTCATCAAATTCAATCCAATCCTTTAAATAGGGATTGAAATGCTCAACAAGGACTTCCATGGCTGCTTGTTCTCCATGGATCAAGCATGGAAAAATATGTTCCACTGTCTCATTATCGGCTAAAGGAAGATTGACTAAACCTTGTTTAAACCTATAAATCATTCCAATCTTAAATCATTGTTCCAGCATGGTTGCATGAGATTTTCTTGGGATAGAACCCCAACACTACATAGTAGACCAATGTGCCTAATACTCTAGTTATTATTATTATCATGGTAGGATCATAGAAGGCTTCAATTTACATCCAAAATTTCAAGATTGTAGAATGGACCTGAAACATATCCTAAACTTTGCTTTAGATACTTATCATAGTTTCACAACTAATAAATCCCAACAAGCAATAGAGTTTCCAATAGCCACTAATCATTCATGGAGTATACTTCAGTATCATCCACAGGCAAGATTTTGAACTCATTTTCCTGAAAGAGAATACATTTCTATATATGCTCTCCTTCAAGGACCTAGAATCAATACAGAGCCATTCTTAGTATTGCATGTTTGCATCAAGCATGTCAAATGCCATTAGGTAATGAGATATCCCCAAAGTGAGAAGTGATGGCCTTCAATCTACCATTTACACAATCCTTCTCAATCTCAAGTTTCAACTACAAGAGGAAGACTGGAAAGCCACGACAGCTCAACAAGTTGATCCAGATCCACATTTTGTGGCCCCAAAAAAATGACAATATTTTGTGCATCTTCATCTGGTTTAATGCCTTCATCAAAACTCAAAAAAGTTGATATTGATGACACCAATACTTGGTAATATCAATACTCATTTCTCCCACCATTCTAGGAAAAATAAGTTTCTTCAGAAGCTCTTCATCCTTATTTGTACGTGACAACCTTCACAGCCTGGCTCTCATATTCTTTTTCTGCAATCTTGGGGCCATACCATTTCCTCACACTACAAATCTGAGACATTAAGGCATCCTTACATATTTCTTCTTCTCTATGTCCAATGTGGGTCTCATTCCCCTGAGCATGCATGTATGCTTCATCTTCATAATCAACCATTTCAATGGACCCAAATTTTTAAACCTTCTTATGTTATGGGCATCCAAAGATATTGATGCACTGACATTACTTCCAATCTTCTTCTGGGATATCCCCAAGGTCCTCTTCTTCTTGCAACTGTTCACTGCAGGGGGGGAAATTTTGATTATATATCGCCATCTCCCAGAAACTTCACTAGTTTTTTTTAGACAAAATGGTGTATAGCATGCACTAAGTTTTGCATTAATTAAAAAAAAACGTTTTTGCATTGCCATTGTTGCCCAAACAATGCCATGCATATGAATTTAGAATATATGTTAAAAAAGATGTTTTTGACTCTCATGTGTTGCCCAAATGTTGCCACACCAATAGGAATATGAATGTCTGCCCCAGAAAACTTTTTGACTCTTCTTTATTGTCCAAATGCTACCACACCAGTTGGAAATGTAGTCATTAGAAAAAAAAATGCTTTCGTTGATCTGTTGATAAAAATTTGAGGCTTTGTACAATATCATGTTTTTTTTTCTTTTTTAAGTAAAAAAGGTGGTGTTACCTGCTATATTAAGTTGACAAAAATACAGAGAGATATATCTTTATTGTTGCCACCAAATGTGTTTCCATTTTACCGGAAACCAGTACAGTTTGGGGCACTTGTAACATGTCTAGGAAGATAAGCCAAAACACTGTTTCACCATCTATCCTGCCCAAAGGAAACTAGGATAGATGGTAGTATGTCATCTTAATTATAAACAACAAGATTGAAAACCAGACTAAAAAGACAATCTCAAATACCCGGTGACCTGTCGCCATTGCCCTCCTGACACGTGGATTTGGACTGAATGACAAACGGCTGTGTGCATGTTGGGCATTTTCGTTTTGCTGGAGCATTGGAGTAAGCGTCCAGGAGCAGGTCCAAGCATTGTCCCATGAGGAAGGATCTATGCTCCTGGTCTGCCATTTGGCCTTGAATTTCAAACACTAGATCCATGTGTGTTGCGCAAAGGAGTGGAACATGCATTTCATTTGTTGTTGCCTCGCCTAAGGTTCCTTTCTCCACTTCGGCTCAGGCCTCATTCTTTTCCATGTCGTCAATGTCTATGTGGTGCACCATTACCGCATAGGTCCTTTTCAATACCTCATCCTCATATGGCACCTCCTCGACATAGCAGGTTGGGCAGTGCTCCCAGAGCCTCCTCTTTTTCGTGTCTATTGCTTGAGGCTTCAGGGTCTTCACGATGTTATCTTCTTCGGTTGGGGGATCTTCTTCATGCCTTTCCCTCAAGATGCTTCTAGCTTGTGATGCAGGCTCATTTGCATGAATTTATACTCACTTGGTGTCTGTGGGCTGCCAATTGTCTAGAGTCGATGGGGTCTGGTCTCTATTATCCATTGTAGACTAAATTTCGGTGGCATGGAGTGCAAGACGGGCGACTCTCTCTCTCTGTCAAAGGATAGAATTTGCTAGTGAGAGTGCTCCATCCATGTGTTTCCTTCTCTGTCGTTGAGGAGCATGAGTGTGCCAAGCCGAACCATGGCGAGGCTTTCCTCGCTCCCTTGGCATTGTGGAGGAGGAGTGAATAGAAAATGCCCCCGGATTCGACGCGATACAAATACAGACACACCAGAGCTTGCAGCTGGTAGGGAGGTTCAGTGCAAGAATGAACTAGTTGTGTCTGGGCCTCCTTGCTATCATATTTTCGTGGGACATTTGCACCTGGCTCCTTCTTAACTCGACCATAATTAATATTTGTAGTGCCGGCTCCTTCGTGCGAGGGATAAGTCTCTCATCTTTAGGACTGTTGTAATGGCCTGCTCCCATCGTTAATACTAAAGAGATGGGGAGTGGCTTGCAGCATTTAAGCCGTGGTTTAGTGCTAAGTTGGGTGGCCATGTAGGTCTACGTGTCACCCCATCCAGGGCCCAGGCATCTCTGCTAGCAAGGTCTCTACATCTCCTCGAGAGATTTGTTTCATAAGAGAGGTTGGCTTGCCAATGTATGAGTTCTGACTTGGTCTCAACTCCCACATTCGTCGGGTAATCTTCTACTTTGTTTTCTTCTCGTTTCACATGAGAGGGGGTTATGGTAAGGTTGGGGTGGATGATAGCTCCAAAATCTTCCAAAAGTCCTGAGAGCCTCCAGCTAGGAGAGATTCGTTGTGGATTTTCTCCGTGCAGGATTTTGGTAATGAGTTGGATGATAATCTGAGAGTCTCCCTCTACTATGACTTGTTGGTGTTGATTGTAGGTGGAAATTTGGAGACCCCGAATAAGGCTTAGGAGCTCTGCAACATTGTTTTCATTCTCACCCAAGAAACTGGCCATCAAATGTATAATCTCATCATCGTGGTTCCAAAGGACTGAGCCGAAACCTGCCAGTCCTGGGTTTCCCCTAAAGGCCCCATCGAAGTTTATCTTGATGAATCCTGATGGCGGGGGGGTCCAAATTGTGGGTCTATTGGAATGGCTTCCTTTTGCCTTCACTGGAGGGCAGACATGGATTTGCATATTCGAGCCTTTAAGAATGCTTTTCTCCTTGAGAACGCATTGAAAATCTTCATGGTTCCAAGGTTTTTTATTGACCGTTTCTCAAATTAACTTCTCAACCCGCTCTCGTGTAATAGCAGGAAGGGAAGTTTTCGAATGGAAGATTCATTTGTTCCTTTATTTCGAGATTTCCCATAAGGTGAACCCTGGGAGCAGCTGCCAAATGCTTTCAAGAATTGGGTTATGGAAGGAGATCGCATCCCAGTTCGCAATTGTATCCCTAATGCTACTTATGTTTCTATTGGAGTGTTTCATGGCTTGGGCCCCCCAATCCCGGATTTGTTGACTATAATGGAAACTGTTGAAGAGATGTTCCATGGTTTCCTCTTTTTGGTGACATAGGGTACACCTGGAGGGGCCTATAAAGCCTCTTTTTATAAGATTATCCCACGTGAGGATGCGGTTTTGAGCTGTGAGCCAAAGAAAAATGGGGACTTTGGGCCATAGGATGCTTTTCCAGATTTTGCTCCAGATTATTTCCGGGGTTTGATTTTGGTAGTTTCCCTGCAAGTAATAGGCTTCATTGACTGAGAAAATACCTGTAGTAGAGTGTCCCCATCTAAGGATGTTTGGTCCCTCTTTGATTGGTATTTTCCGATGGGATGTGCATTCTTGCCAAGTTTGGAGATCCATGTCGTCTGTGAGCTGTAATTTTGTCCTCTCTGTTTTCCATTGTCTCCAGGGTTGGTTCCTGTGGGTTGGGTTCCAGAGATATCTAACTTTCCTGAAGATATTCGGATGGAGCTTTTGTTTGAGAGGATTGAGATCTTCCAAGTCACTAAGGTGGGGTAGTTGCTGCCATGAGTCCTGCCAAAAGAGTGCACTTTCTCCATTTCTTATCTCCCAGAAGGCATGCTTCTGAATGAGAGGGCAATTTTGTCAGGCCGTATTCCAGATGTTGGACCCCTAGATATGGTCATTGAATCTGATGAGTTGGTTGGTATGTGTATTCATGGAATACTTTTGTTTCCAAATTTGCGCCCAGAGTTCTGTCGGATGTTGTAACCATCTCCACCACATTTTGGCCCCCATGACTTGATTGAGCTTTCTCAGATCTTGAAGACCCAACCCTCCAAAGTTTTTGGGTTTGCAAAGTTTATCCCAACCAACCAGCGCCCATTTTTTATTAGCTTGGTGGCCATGCCATAGGAAATTTCTTTCGAGGGTCTTGATTACTCGAATTATCGAGATAGGCGTTGCTAGAGCAGTGAAAAGGTAGGTGGATAGTGCTTGCAGGACTGACTTAAGGAGCACCAGTCTGGCAGCAATATTAAGAGGTCTAAAGGTCCAGTTATTCAACCTGTGGGAGATAGACAAGAGTAAGCTATCCCATGAAATGGAACACGTCGTCTCCCCTGTGAGGGGTATGCCTAGGTAAATGGAGGGAAGGGAGCTTTTAGAAATGCCTAGAAGTCTAGAAATATGGTTCTGTATTGAGACCAACGTATTGAAAAAGTAAAGCTTGGATTTGTCCAGGTTTAATAGCATGCCTGAGGCTTCCGTGAAGTCAGAGAGAATGGAGTTTAGCTTGGTGGCTTCTCGTGTAGTAGGGGTGTTCATTAGTAGAGTGCCATCGACAAATTGGTTGTGTGAAGGTGCCGAATGGATGTTATGAAGGGGCAGTCCTTTGAGGGATCCTTCCAGAATCATCGCTTTGATATAGTGCCCTAGCCCTTCTGCCATTAGCACGAAGAGGAAGGGAGAAAGAGGGTCACCCTGTCTGATTCCCCTAGTGGGCATGAAGGGCTGGGAGGGTATTCCATTGACTAGGATGGAGAAAAAGGTTGAGGAGGTAAGATTGAGAACCCAGTTGACCCAAATTTTATCAAAACTAAAGGATTCCAGCACAGAGCGCAAGTATTGCCAACTTAATCTATCAAAATATTTTGAGAGATCAAGTTTAATAAGCATACCTGGTATCTTGGTCGTTTTCAAAGAGTGGATCGCCTCATTTGCCAAAATAACACTATCCATGATTTGCCTACCTTCCACATATCCAGCTTTCTCTTTGGAGATAATAAAAGGTAGGAGTGGTTTAAGGTGAGTGGCAATGACCTTTGTGATTATTTTGTAAATGACATTGCAGAGAGAAATTGGTCTGAGTTGCCTGGGGTGAGTAACATGCTCCTACTTGGGGATGAGAGTGAGAAAAGTGGCATTAAGTGCAGAGAGTACCTGGCCAGACATTCTGGATTCTTCTACTGCCAGCCAAACCTCTTCCTTAATCAGATCCCAACAGTGATGGAAGAAGTTTGTGGTGAAGCCATCCGGGCCTGGTGCTTTTCCTAGGGGCATTTCCTTTACTGCTAGTTCCACTTTCGTTTGAGTGATGGGCCTTAGGAGTGCTTTGTTCTACTCAGGGGTGACTAGCGTGGGTATGTGTTTCATTAGTTTTTGGATTGCTTCTTCCCTGTTCTCGTTGGTCTCCGTAAGAAGGTTTTTGTAGTAGGAATTGAGTTCCTCAGCTATTTGGTCATGATCTCTTATAGGAATGCCTTGAGCGTCTTCCAGTTGAGTGATGCAGTTGATGTACCTACGGTGTACCATCGCTCTGTGGAAGAATTTTGTGTTTCGCTCACCCTCTTTGAGCCATTGAACCCTGGATTTTTGTCGCCAGAGGATTTCTTCTTGCTCTCCCCATTCCTCCATTTCCGCTTGGAGTTGCTCTTCTTCCTTCACTAGATCTAGAGTTCGGCTTCCTGAGATGAAGGTTCTTTGTAGGTCTTCGAGCCTATGTTCAATTTCCTTCTGCCATTGGAAAATGTTTCCAAAAGTGGATTTGTTCCAGCTCTTCAGTTGTTGCTTGAAGTTCTTGAGGCGCTGCTGGAGCTTGTACATGTGAGCGCCATGTTCCACTTCAGCCTGGATACACCAGGTATGTGCCAGCTGGTGGAAGTCTGGGTGGGAGAGATAGAAATTTTCAAAGAGGAAGGGTTTGGCTCTGGGAATAATGACAGGATCCAAATAGAAGACAATAGGCCAGTGATCCGACCTTGATTTTGGAATTATATTTGTTTCCATTACTGGGTCACCCTCAATAAGGGTTTCAGCTACCAGGAATCTGTCTAATATGCAAGCAATGTGTTGGTCTCTTGTTCTTCGATTGGACCAAGTGAAGATTCCATTTATGGTTTCCATATCTACCATATTTAACTTATCTATTATGGTTTTGAACTTACCGCTATCCTGCTCTAGCCTTTTGGTTCTGCTAGTTTTATCTTCTAGCGATAGGATCATATTGAAGTCCCCGCCCATGATCCAGTTGGGCGTATGTAGAAGGGTTTTGACATGATGTAGGTTTTGTATGAAGCTTTCCTTTTATTGTGCGGTCTGCAGTCCATAGAAATTTGTGATGGATCCTTCCTTGGTAGATCCTGTTACCGTGAAATAAGTCATGAGAGTACCTGTCGTGGAGAAGGGTTGTTGCAGAGTGACCGTGTGTGGGTTCCAGAGAATGGCTAATCCTCTAGAAGCTCCCACTGAATCTTGATGAAAGAATTTGTAGCCTCTCCATCTTCGTCGAAATATATTTTCAGCTTCCTATCCTGCACATTTAGTTTCTTGCAGGAGTAGGACATCTTGGTTTTCATCCTTAATACAATATCGGAGGATCCTCTGCTTGGATCTACCATTAATCCCTATGATATTCCAAGTAATTGTCTTCGTCAT
>JZKD02S2240568.1:424651-446467 GCA_000966675.3 Picea glauca
TTTTTTTAATGTACTCATATGTTCAATTATGATACTTTGTTCTTTAACTTTTACATTATCTCACGAAAAAACATTTTCTTTTTTATAAAGGAATTTTTGGAGCCTGTTCAGCCCGGTGTTTGTAGTAGTGGTGCTACAAAGATGCTACAGAGTCCTGATGCGGGTAGTCATAAAGCTGCTAGAGCACTATTTACTTCTCCATATTCCACACCTAATTTAGATAGGAGCCATGACACACACATCCAGGCATCCACACCTCAATCAAATTCTAGATATGGTGGCAGAGATGAGGATAATAGTGATTTGGTTGAGATGGTTGCATTTCCTAGAGCTAGACGTGTGACAAGCATGGGGACCCTTCCGTGCACATTTTTGGTCGACGATAATGGAATTCCATCAAAACAATCAAGACTCCCAGGTATTTTTAATTCATATTTTAATTGTTTAATGTTGTCCTCATACAGAAATCATATAGATTATTAATTTTAAATTAATGATCATATCTTTTTGTGTGTAGGAAATGACCTTTTTTATAGGCACCTAGAGAGGAAGACCTTGTCTATTTTTGGGGCAACCTTACGCATGAGGTGGAATTTCCAGAATTCCAACCTCAAAAAGGAACTTATGGATTATCTTGAAGGCCTCTTTGGAGTAGACATGTTCAATAAAAAAGTGGTCACATCTGCAGCGGGTGCATATTTAAAATATACGTGGGATGTTTATAGATGAAGCATGGCGGGAAATACTAGGTATGAGAATCCTCCCTCAATTCCAGAGAGGGAGTGGAAGGAGATCATTGATGACGCAAAAGAGAAGATTTTGAAAAAATCAGGAGAACAAATAACCGATACACCAAGGTAAATTACAATTTTTTAATTTAATACCAGCTTTGTTTTTCTTTAGATCTAAATAAAAGTGTGGTTATATATAACATACTTGAAAATTTTTATGATAGGTTGCCTGACACTTCAAAGGAAACCAGAGCAAGGATTTCCAAACATGGCCAACACAAGCTAGGCCAAGGCGGCTACTCAAGGTTACAGTCACGAATCGTAAGTACCCAAACATCTTAAGAATATTATTTGTATCACCTTACAACTTTAAGGTAATTGCAGCCAAAAACATTAAAAAAACATACCCTTATGCAATGCAGAGCGACGAATTCAGAACTTAAAACACGGAGGAAGACCTCCAACTTGGTTACAAGTACGGTTATAAATCCATGGTTGATCGTAGGAAAAGCATGGGGAAGACCCCAAGATCCAATTTGTGGGATAAGGTAAATAAAAATCAGTCCGCATTAACCTTTCATTACTTATAAAATACGTAAATGTTTGATATCATCCATAATTTAATGTCTTACTTTGTTTTAATCAGGGGAACAACACTATCAACAAAACCATTAGTATTGGACAACAGAGCGTTGATAGTGCAACGCAGACAGAAGATCATGGTGCTCCCCAGCAGCCCCATCCTAGTGAGGTGCAGTCCCAAGATGTTCCTATGACTGAGGCCCATGACGGTAAAATGTCTATATATTAATCATATACTTAATAATTTTGTAATTATAAATTTTGTACTTATAAGTTTTGACGTTTCAATGGCAGAGAATGTCATAGTTGATCCTCCTCGACCTGAAGATTAGGTGAATAGACCAGCAACCATTCCAATGGTGTCGACTAGAGGACCAGGTAAATAATTACATTGCAGAGTTTTTTTTAATATTAATGAACTACTTCAATGATATTTAAAAATTGGCCATATAAATTTAATATTTTTTATTTTTGTAGGTGATGGCCCCTCATAGTAGCATCCACGTCGTGAGTACGAGACCATAGGTACTCAGCATGAAAGGACTGAAACAACATCAATTGTTGAAGAGCACCTAGTAAACGAAGACATGGAGATGGATGAATTACTTAGGACCTAGAAAGCACAAAAGAAGACTAAAAGAAATTCATGATGTCATGTAATAATTTTATAAGACAGTTAGATGTACATTATATAGTTGAACATGTAATGATGCATATAATGCATTGACATTATCGGTACTTTTTCATCTGATAATATACACAAGGCTATTTCTATGGCTTGTATATATCTATGAATGTAATTTTGTTATACACTTAATGATAATTTAAGCTTCTCTTATAAGACTTGGTATATATTGATTCAATACTCCTTGATTCAAGACATGAGAATGCAAGCAAGACAATTATAAGTGTTTCATGTTAGTTAAATGTATGGTTAATATGTATAATATTGTTTCACGTGAGAAGTATGACAAATATTAAATATTCATGTTTAGTTCAACTTTGTGGTATGGTTAGAAGATACCAAGGCAAGGTATGAATTGACGAACACATTGTGAAGCAATCCATGTGCATGAAGGTGATAGAATCTATGTACAATATCGGATTGATTGAGTGTGCAGTAGTATTATGTGTGAAGAGTGTTTGCACACACAATAATGTATATGTGTTCTTAAGGGCTAAGTTGAAGGGCTAAGTGTGAAGTAGAATTGTAACATTTATTCCACTACTATAATTTTATTAAAAGAGGTATACTCTTGGAGCAAGACCCAACTTGGGTCTGGGCGCAGTACCTTAAGGATGTGCATATTTATTCTGGTCTACTTGTAATAGGGAGCTTTATAAGTAGTATCCACACACTAGGATTTTTGAAGTAGCATGGTCCAGTAGTGAGCTTGGGCCACTACAAAGAGTATCATAGTGATAGAAGTTGAGTTTTGTATTGATGTGGCCATCTTAGGAGGCTGAGACATTACAACAATCATCATTAAAGTAGAAGCTACAATGTAAGCAAAACTTGGTGCTAAAATGGATGTTGAAGTGGAAGCAATTTTGGAAATTTTTCCTAGTGCAAATGAACCAATTTCGGTGATAAAATTGAAGCTATATTTGGAGCAATATTAGGTGCTAACTCAGGTGCAATATCAAGTGTATTGTTTAGCATTAAAATAGGTGGCAATAGTGTTAGTTGACATTGTTTATGATGCCAAAGTAGATTCAAGACAAATTTAGCACAAAAGCTTATGTGATTACCAATGCAACATATGAACTATCATTTTCTATCAATTTTGGCGTTGGGAAATCCACCATGAAAAGAAAAAAAAAACTAAAAGCTAGTGCAAAACTAGGTGCTAATTACCCGTTTTGTTGCAGTCTGTCAATGCCTTGGTGGAGGGCATGTCAATGATAGGAACAGAGGGCATTCATAGTGGAAGATGAGTTTGAAGTTGGAGGTAGTATTATCACGTGTTTGAAGGTTGTGGACAATAAGTGTTGTGTGGAGCATTTCATTAGGTGGAATGCCACAATGAAGCATGGTTTGGATGAGTAATGTGTTGGAAGCATTTGGTGGTTGCAATGTTGGGCACCCCATGTTATTCAAAAAAAATTCATTTCTATCAACATAATGATAAGCAAATGGACATGAAAAATATTATTGTAGCGACGATGTAAACCTGAATAGATCCTTTCATTGCTTAAAAGGTAATAAGCTCAATAGACAAAATGGATCTGAATTATGTTATGAAGGGGAAAATGGTAACTAGTAAAAACATTTAAGCTAGCAAAGAAATGAAAATGAAACCATATAGGTAATACATTGCGACACATTGAGATCCTAGTATATCACGATAACATATAATGAAATTTTAAATCACTATGTCGCATCCAAGAATTCAAAAAATAGGGTCTTGAGAAAAATTTCAATGTTATCAACATTACCAGAACCAAATAACCATTAAAAAAAGTATTTTAGCCACATGGGCACTTGTAGTTGCATCTAATGACAATATCATAAGGTGTTAATGAGTTTCTCTTGCAATTTTATGTGTTGCTTTTGACCACCATATAACTAGACCCCATAGGATCTTGCACATGTCATATATCCTTAGGGAAGACCTAAGATGAACTTATGAGCATTTGAAACTTCAATAACTACCATAATCTATTCATGGTTGACTATTTCATCCTTTTCATAAGAAATATTTGCACAAGTTGTTGGAACCTTTTGGCACTCTCACAGATGGGTAACTTTTGTAATTGTGAGTTTCTCAATGAAGCATTATATGACCTAAATACCCAATGTCTATAAAACTAAGACTAGTCCTTGTAATTTGAAATTGTGTATTAATTTTTAGTCTTATATTAAATTCAGTGACAATGGCCCATATTTATTTTTAATCTTGCAATAACTTTAGTCACATATTCACAGGCCACCGCGAGGACTTTCAAATTAATAGTGAAAAGGTTGAGGTTTAGGCAAGCATCCCTTTGATGTTTTTTCACATGTCCATCAGTGGCCTATGTTGAAAACAACAATGTTTGCTTCCTTATACTTTGAACTAGATCTTTCTATCAATTCCAGTCTCAAAAATTCCTTCTTTATTTCATTTCCCTCATACATCTCCTATTCTTGAACTAGAAAGGAAGACCTCGAAAATTCTATTGAACAATTATAGTCATGCAAACAAACATAAAATCATCTACGTGTGTTATTCATTGAGATCCTAGTATATCATGCTAACATATATTGAAATTTTAAATCACTATGTAGCATCCAAGAATTCAAAAAATAGGGTCTTGAGAAAAATTTCAATGTTATCAACATTACCATAACCAAATAACCATTAAAAAAAGTATTTTAGCCACATGGGCACTTGCAGTTGCATCTAATGACAATATCCTAAGGTGTTAATGAGTTTCTCTTGCAATTTTTATGTGTTTCTTTTGACCACCATATAACTAGACCCCATAAGATCTTCCACATGTCATATATCCTTGGGGAAAACCTAAGATGAACTTATAAGCATTTGAAACCTCAATAACTTCCATAATATACTCATGGTTGACTATTTCATCATTTTCATAAGAAATATTTACACAAGTTTTTGGAACCTTTTGGCACTCTCACAGATGGGTAACTTTTGTAATTGTCAGTTTCTCAATGAAGCATTGTATGACCTAAATACCCAATGTCTATAAACTAAGACTAGTCCTTGTAATTTGCAATGGTGTATTAATTTTTAGTCTTATATTAACTTCAGTGACAATGGCCCATATTTATTTTTGATCTTGCAATAACTTCAGTCTCATATTCTCAAGCCACCACGAGGACTTTCAAATTAATAGTGAAAAGGTTGAGGTTTAGGCAAGCATCCCTTTCATGATTTTTCACGAGTCTACCAGTGGCCTATGTTCAAAACAACAATGTTTTCTTCCTTATACTTTGAACTAGAGCTATCTATCAATTCCAGTCTCAAAACTTCCTTCTTTATTGCATGTCCCTCATACATCTCCCATTCTTGAACGAGAAAGGAAGACCTCGAAAATTCTAATGAACAATTATAGTCATGCAAACAAACATAAAAGCCTCTACGTGTGGTATTCAATGAGATCCTAGTATAGCACGATAACATATATTGGAATTTTAAATCACTATGTAGCATCCAAGAATTAAAAAAATAGGGTCTTGAGAAAACTTTCAATGTTATCAACGTGACCATAACCAAATAACCATTAAAAAACATATTTTAGCCACATTGGCACTTGTAGTTGCATATAATGACAATATCCTAAGGTGTTAATGAGTTTCTCTTGCAATTTTTATGTGTTGCTTTTGACCACCATATAACTAGACCCCATAGGATCTTGCACATGTCATATATCCTTGGGGAAGACCTAAGATGAACTTATGAACATTTGAAACCTCAATAACTGCAATAATCTACTCATGGTTGACTATTTCATCCTTTTCATAAGAAATATTTGCCCAAGTTGTTGGAACCTTTTGGCACTCTAACATATGGGTAACTTTTGTAATTTCCAGTTTCTCAATGACGCATTGTATGACCTAAATACCCAATGTCTATAAAACTAAGACTAGTCCTTGTAATTTGCAATGGTGTATTAATTTTTAGTCTTATATTAACTTCAATGACAATGGCCCATATTTATTTTTAATATTTCAATAACTTCAATCTCATATTCTCAAGCCACCATGAGGACTTTCAAATTAATAGTGAAAAGGTTGAGGTTTAGGAAAGCATCCCTTTGATGTTTTTTCATGAGTCCACCAGTGGCCTATGTTGAAAACAACAATGTTTGCTTCCTTATACTTTGAACCAGAGCTTTCTATCAATTCCAGTCTCAAAACTTCCTTCTTTATTTCATTTCCCTCATACATCTCCCATTCTTGAACTAGAAAGGAAGACCTCAAAAATTCTATTGAACAATTATAGTCATGCAAACAAACATAAAAGCCTCTACGTGTGTTATTCAACACCAAGAAAAAACATATGAAGATGATTGTGGAAAGATTAAATACCTCATAAAAAAATGCATAGAAACCTTCAGTTTTGAACTCTAGTACTCTTGAGATCACATGGACTCACTTTTTGTTTTTTCCCCATGGCGAAGAATGCAAACTAGGGATTTTGACATGTTTCTATTCGATAAATCTCCCACATAAGTTATCATTTTGCCTTGCAATAGCTCAAACTTATTTGTTGCATCCAATATGAGAGAACAAACTCATTGAGTAAAATTCTTGCCATATTTGCATGGTAGGTAGGGAAAGGCTATATTGATGTAATGACGGCTTAGCATGAAGATCATTTTTCCTTGCAATACCTCCAACTTATTTGTTGCATCCAATATGAGAGAACAAACTCATTGAGTAAAATGCTTGCCATAATTGCATGGTAGGTAGGGAAAGGTTGTATTCATGTAATGATGGCTTAGCATGAAGGGACATATCTTTTGAATAATATAAGTATCAAGTTAAAAATATTAAAAAGTTATATTCAACGAAGGGCATTGGATCCGATGGAGAAATACAATGTTTCAAATAGAATATCCATGCACACACCACTTGTTTTGATTAGAATATCTATGAATAGATCAATTGTTTTGATCAAAATATCCATGCATAGATCATCATAGAAACCATACATTCTCTATAGGTCACATCACTATAGAAAATAAATATGCTATATAGTGCAGATCACCACAGGACCCAAACATTCATTAAATCTATGTTGGAATGTATGGTAGAGTCCTCATAGTGGTATATTTGTTACAATTTTGATGCACAATTTTATTTATTTTGCCCAAAAATAAAAATAAAAAATTTTAATAAATAGTTTTCATCGCAATTTTGACGCACAACAGAAATCCTGCGATGAATTTGCTATATAAACCAAAATATTTGTCGTCGCAATTGCGATGCCCAATAGAAATCATGCAAATAATTTTCTATATGTACCACGAAAGTTGTCATCGCACTTTCGACGTACACCACAAAAGTTGTCATCGCCATTTCAACGCACAATAAAAATACTGCGACGGATTTGCTATATAAACCAAAAAAAGTTGTCGTCACAATTTCGACACCCCATAGAAATCATGTGATGAATTTTCTATATAAACCACAAAAGTTGTCATCGCAATTGCGACATACACCATGAAATTTGTTGTCTCCATTTCGACGCACAATAGAAATCCTACAACGGATTTTCTATATAAACCACAAAATTTGTATAATGAAATCATCGCTATATACCATGTTGTCATTGCAATAATGACGAACATATCGAATGTCGATTCATCACAATGGTTTCACTTACTTTTCCTCTATTGTCGAGTGTGCGACGATTTCCCTACTGTGTCGCGCTTTCGATGAATTCTTCACTTACTCGTATTGGCAACAATATTTCTTTTTTTTGTCGCAATTGTGAGAAGTTCCCTACGGTTGTCGCTCTTGCGACGTTAATTCAAGTTTTTCGAACTTGCCACGTCACATGAAATGAAGTTTTAGAGACTGGAGATTCATCACAATATCCATGACATAACATCACAAGCGCGTCGAAATAGCCGTCGTAAAATGACCCAAATTTGTTAGCGCTATGACCACCACAACTTTAGCAAAAGGTTTCTCTACATAAAAGAAGCAAGTGGAAATATGGTATAGGAGTACAGAGACCTCTTTGATTCACATGTAGGGGTGCCTCTGCACTGTCAGGTCAAAAATCCCATTTATTTGATACCCAGTGCCCCCTTTCCCAGTTGTCCAATATAAATATGCACCCTTCTAGAGAATGAGGAAATAAAGCATCAATTTCATGAGCTCATCCAAAAGGGCCACATTTTATCGAGCTCCTCACCTTGTCGGAGACCAATTGTGTTGGTGAAGAAGAAGGATGGGACATGGCATATTTTTATTGATTATATATCATTGAACAAAAACATTTTCAAGAAACGATACTTGATCCCCTAAATTGACGATGTTCTTGATCAACTTAAGGGTGCCAAGTTCTTTAGTAAGATTGATATAAATTTAGGCTATCACTAGGTTCCTATAGAACCAACTGATGTATGGAATACAACCTTCAAATATAAAGAGGGCCTATTTGAGTGGTTGGTCATGCCTTTTGGCTTGACTAATGCTCGAGTGACATTTATTAGGATGATGTATGATATCTTGTAGTCATTAACAAACTTTTCCGTTGATCCGAATAATTTCGAGAATGACATGAAGAAAAAAATATAACTGATATATAACAAGGAAATACACAGAGATAATTCTGAGAACGAGGAAATATAGTGAAAACCTAATTCTATTAATGAACAAGAGAGAAAAACAATGTAGAGCACAAACTAGAAAAATGGGGTAGATTATCTCTAAAAAGAAAGAGACGTTGCCTACGCTTCATTTACAAGAAGCTTTACATCACACTCCATTGCATGCTTAAAGGGTCTCCTTCACCTCAATTATATATGAGAGAGTGAGAGGAGAACAATTCCCATGATGCATGTGGGATAAATTGGACTAAGTTTATAAAATGTCATATGCATGTAAAACACTAGGACTTCCCAGGCAGTCACCCATCCTAGTACTACTCTAGCCTAAGCGCTCTTAATTGCGGAGTTCTAATGGGATCCGATGAATTAATGCTATTTTGTAGGCATTTACATAATACCACTAGGAAATCATTAAATGATGTATGTAATTAACAAATGAAGATGACATTACATTCCATTCCTCATCAAAAGGGTGAATATCATGGTTTATCAAAACCACATGCTTAAAATGGTGATTCAGTGGAAGAGGTGGATGGCCACTGAGATCCATCTGGATCATTCCTCCCCCCTTAGGAATCAATGGTCCCCATTGCATCAAGTTCCCTTGGGAGATGGGGAGACTTCTAATAAATCTAAATCTTGGTGTGTTTCTTGCCTTGTTGAAGATGTTGTCATGCTTAGCCTGTTGAAGGATATCATGAACTTGTTGTTGGAGGGGTTGGATCCATTCAACCAATCTAGCTACATGATCTACTTGAGTGTGGGAGGATTCTCTCGGTGAATATGTAGCATGAAGAGTATGAAGGGTTTTGTTATAACCTTGCTTGACTAGGCAGTGTGGAGGCACTCTCGTAGGTGTAGCAAGAACATATTGGTACTCTTCTACAATCTTATCGATCTACTTCTGTTGGATAGAAAGGTCTTGGGATGAGGCTGTAGTGGTTGCAGTGTCCTTTTGTTCACCTTCTAATCGGATTGTGAAGAGGGTAAACTTTGTAGTATGAGAGATTACTTTGTGGCATTATTTTGGTGGGACAATAGTCGTAACTACCTCTCGTATCCGGTATAGCTAACCCCCCAGAGTAACAATGACGCTATGAGGTAGAGACTCATAAAAAACATGACGTCTCCACATATATGATTTTCCTCATAGAACATCACAGACTTCCAGTGGGGAAACAACACACAATACCTCATCCTTGAAGGGTTTGATGTCGTAGGACAGGCGACACTGTTGGCTGACATGAATATCTTGACCCTGGAGAAGCCACCTAATGTTGTATGGCTGTGGGTGTGGTGTTGTTGGCAAATCCAACTGCTTGACAACCTCTACTGATATGATGTTATTTTGGCTTCCGTTATCAACAATAAAATGTAGTGGGGTCCCCTTCACGCACATATTTGAATGGAATATTCACTCCCCCTCCTCATGATCGTCTTCTGGTTGGATTATTGTAGTTGCTACAGTATGGGTTCTACATCAATGATATGTCTCCTCTTATTATTTTCTAAATTAGGTTCCAAGTCGGGGTTTGACTCTTTGTATTTGAGCTCAACCACCAATGATTGTATTGAGCGATATTCATCAGTGTTGTGTCAAGGGTTGTTGTGGAACTCACACCACTTTCTGTTGTCTTTCTTAGACTTCCCATTACCCTTATTTTCCTACATCTCGAACTAGCTCTCTTGAGGTTGGCCTTCCTTGCTCTATCCATGATTCTCCTACTTACTTTGTTGCTTGAATTTCTTCTCAATTTTTAATGCATATAGATAAGCAACTCCTAGTGAGGAGATGTCCAAGAAATCCATCTCTGTTTGTATGTACCTATGTATACCACTACAGTACTTCAAAACTAGATGTCACTTGGAGTCTTTGATACCCAACTTTGAGTGCAAGGTATGAAGTATGTTGGTGTTCTCCAGCACCATCTGGTCTCTTTTCTGACGTAGAGTTGTCCATCTCATGTATTAGTCATCATAGTTTCCAACAGGGTATAAATCCTCCTTTAAGGCATATATAAAGGCCACCCAAGTGGGTTCTCCCCCTAATAGTGTAGATTCATCCGCGGTGTACATCTCTGAGTAAACTTCCCACCAACATCTAACATGGGGAATGGATTTAAGGAGCGCAAAGGTGATCTTTTCACTGTTAGAAACTTTTTGGACAGATTAATAGCCTTCTAGCAGATTCAACCATTTTTCTAGAGCATATGCTTTTATCTAGCCTTCAAATAAGGGGGTATCAAAAATGACTTGTACCTTGAAGGGTGTCACACTTGCAAAAAGGCTTCTTTTCGAAGATGCCTCAGTCACCGCCATCAATAGTCTTCGAAGGATCTGAGAAAAGTTGTTCATCATCTCATTCCTTTGTCGCACAAGGGATTCCTCGAGCAACATCTTGAAAGTATCTCCTGCTTTGTCATATCTCGTTTCTTCCACCATGGGAGGTCACTTGGGTTGGCAAGAGCATTTGTCCTCGAGTGAAACTAGCTTGAGACCCAACTCTCTATACCTTGACCTCGTCATGGACCTACTCTAAGAAATGACAAGGAGCATCCTGCTCTAATGCCACTGATCCATATTATTTTGAGAACGACATGAAGAAAAAAATATAACCAATATATAACAAGGAAATACACAGAGATAATGTGGAGAACGCAGAAATATAGTGAAAAACAACTACTATTATTGAACAAGAGAGAAAAACATTGTAGAGCACAAACTGGAAAAACGGGGTAGCTTATCTCTAAAAAGAAAGAGATGTTGGTTACGCTTCATTCACAAGAAGATTTACATCACACTCCATTGCATGCTTAAAGGGTCACCATCACCTCTGTTAGTCTCTAATTTTGCTTTTGATTTAGTGAGAAACCCTAATCCTAAACCCTTCCTACCTGCACTTCATTGTCTTCTTTCATTTGATTTTAATCCTTGTTTTCAGCTTGTTATGATTTGCATTTTAGCTTCTTGGATAATTTATTTAAGCTTGGAGATTTAAGATTTATTTACAAGATGTGTCTCTTAATATGCCTATTTGAATTTTGTAAATTCAAAAATCTTCTAGTCATTAATAGCGCTACTGGAATAACATTATTCCCGTAGCGCAAATATGATCATGCCTTAATGTGTGCCTACCATCCTGATTTCATTATGATTATACAGATCGTGGACTAAGAATTCGCATGTGTCCCACGATAACCCTTAAATCATTTTATAATTCAAACCGTTACATGATCGGATTGTTCTGTACCTGCAAAGGACTCATTTCAAATCATTCAATTCCCAAAGATTATTATTTGAACTTGTCACTTGTCTTTCTAATTTTGCTGAATTATAAGCGCAGGTGTTTTCTCAGAAGAACTATTATATGTTAATAGTTGCAGGTTGAAAATTCAGAATCCGAGCAGTGCTAGTTGTAGCATCATGTTTTTTATGGCACCTAAGAGAAGCGGGCAAGTGGTCAGATTGGAACCTGAGGACGTCGATCTTCTTGAAGCATATCCATAGATGGTGCAGAGATTTAGAGATGTTGGCTGGTTCGAATTCCTCACTACCTTCCAAGGTTATGACAAACAGGTATCTATGGAATTTGCAAAGAATTTCAATGGCTACAAAGTGGAGATCAGAAAATTGTTAATGCTGGTGACAGAACAATCCATCACCAAAGCTTGCAGATTGGTAGTTGGAGGAGAGTGATGGTGGAAGAAAGAGTATGTAGTCACACCCCACCACTGCAAAGAGTAGTTTGTTTCACCAAGTCTTAATTAAAACTCTGTTCATTTATGCTCTAAGGGAGGTACTGAAACCTTGGAGTTAGTTAATCCAGTCCCTAAATCTTGATCCATAGCCTAGCAAACAGAAAAAAGGCAAAGGGAAAAGGTTTGTTGCATAGGAACCGAGTTTCCCAATTGATGAAATTCCTGTTAAAGAAGAGTTGCCTGCCATCAGGGTAACAAGGACCAACAGAGGTAAGAAACCCAAATTGGAGACATAAAATGAAATGTTTTCTGAGGCAGGTTTTAAAAATAGAAGAAGATTCTGATAAAGATTATGATGATAAACCCTCAGCCAAGCATAAAGCTCCAGAAACCAGTGAGAGAGGTGTTGCAGTTAAAAGACAGAGGAAGAAATATATGCCTGTGTATAAAAAACCTAGAAGGAATTCAACTAGAATTACCAACAAATACAGGCTAAGGTCTAAAGCTATGTTCGATCCCTCAATCAAAAAAGAAGATGTCATAGTTATAGAAGACCATTCTAAGGATGCTAAAATAGATATCAAACAAAGGAAAACAAACCCCCATTACATAAAGAACCAACAAAAAGAGACAAGCAGGTTATTACATCCTCTACATGACCTATAACAAGAGCAACCACCAGATCATCAAAAGCTGAAGCAATGTTTTTTTATGACAAAGGCTATTATTCTGCAGAACCAGAAAAACTATAGGAAATACTCTGTTTTTTACCTGTTATAGTCTTTATCTTCAAGAGAGGTTTCAGAACAGTTGGAGATGAATTGCATGAAACCAAAAGATAATTTTTTTGGGAACAATCCCCTTCACAAAAACCTCTCTTGGTTTTTACACAACTATCACATTTTAAGAGATTCAGATATATATTTGAGGACTAATTTTCTTATAAAGCTACAGTAAATACTCTATTGGTTTTCCCTGTTTTAGTCTTTTTCTTCAAGAGAGGTTGTAGAATAGCTGGAGAGGAATTTGTTGAAACCAAAAGAGGTTTTTTTTGGAAACATTCCCCTTCACAAAAACCTCTCTCGGTTTTTACACAGAAATCACATTTTAAGAGATTCAAATTGATCTTTGAGGCCTATTTTTCTGATAAAGCTACAGGAAATACTTTGTTTTTTACCTGTTTTAGTCTTTATCTTCAAGAGAGGTTTCATAACAGCTGGAGATGAATTTGTTAAAACCAAAAGATTTTTTTGTTTGAAACATGTCCCTTCACAAAAACCTCTCTCTTTTTTTACACATCTATTACCGTTTGAGAGATACAAAGAGATTGTTGGACCCTATTTTTCATAAATTTGCCAGATTTATTTTCCTAAAAAATCTCATGGACAACAATTGACAAGCCACCTCATCAATTCGAGTTGGAGATAATATTGGACCTTCTCCTTGATTATTTGAAACAAGAAACTAAATATAGATGAGGAGGTTTTCAGATCCATTTCTTTTGGTTCTGGATAATTATGTATTGCTCTATATAAACTCTGTAGAAGGAGAAGTTAAGGGTGGGAAAAATTGGAGATCCAGAAGACTTGTTTTGTGAATCCTTGTAAAGACTTTATGTTCCATTTTGACACTTAATAGAAAAGGCATATGGATGGTTAGACACTATTTCTACTTTTTTTTTCTTTCTTCATGCTTGAGTTCATTATTCAGACTGCAATGCATTTGTTTCTTGATTGTTAATTAATACAGTAAAGAATTTGTTGTTGAAATTATTTTCAAGTTTTGATTTCAAGATGATGGTCTTGTTTCTTGATGATATTCTAAGACAAGAATTTCTGTGAAGTTGACAAATTGAAAGCTTCATCCTCTCTTTTTCAAATTGGTCTAATCTATCTATGTGACTACCTTTTAACCAGTCAATGGGATTTATTTTGTTCTTATTTTGATTTTCATGTTATGTTATAATGCTGAGCCAGTTTTCAATCACCTTATTCAAAAACTGAATCATAAAAACCTTCAAAACACTTTGCAATAAATTGATGATGCCCTAGCTTGCCCTCTCACAGTCAAGTGCAACTTTACAGACTAACAACCTCAATTATATATGAGAGAGTGAGAGGAGAACAATTCCCATGATACATGTGGGATAAATTGGACTAAGTTTATAAAATGCCATAGGCATGTAAAACACTAGGACTTCCCAGGTGGTCACCCATCCCAATACTACTCTAGCCTAAGTTCTCTTAACTGCAGAGTTCTAATGGGATCTAATGCATTAATGCTATGTTGTAGGCATGTACATAATACCACTAGGAAATCATTAAATGATGTCTGTAATTAACAAATGAAGATGAAATTACATTCCATTCCCCATCAAAAAGGTGAATATCATGGTTTATCAAAACCACAAGCTCAAAATGGTGATTCAGTGGAAGAGGTGGATGGCCACTGAAATCCATCTGGATCATTTGTGGTTTTCTATTTAGATGGCATCCTCATCTTTAGCTAGACTTGGGTAAAGCATTTGCAACACATTCATCGGGTTTTGAGAACCCTATGGAAACACAATTTATACACCAATATGGATAAATGATCATTCAACATGCAGAGAATCCAATACTTAGGATACATCATGGATGAACATGTGGTGCATGTGGACCCAACCAAGATCCAATTCATTCATGATTGGCTAGCCTCGATGACTTTGACAAAGCTCTGCAGCTTATTGGGCCTTTCCAACTTCTACCAAAGGTTCATTTTGGGGTTCTCTCATATTTCTTGGCCCTTAAGTCAAGTTACCAAGGGGAGAGATAAAGCCAAGATTTCATGTTCTAAATCATAATAGAAAGAATTCCAGGATCTGAAAAACCACCTTTGTTTCACACCAATCCTCACATTGTTATACCTATAACAAACATTTGAAATTGAGACATATTCCTATGATTATGCTATTCATTCCATCCTTACTTAGTAGGGAGATATGATATCTTATCATAGTGAAGCATTATCTTATGGAATTCATAGATATCCCATCTATGACAAGGAGATGTACTCCATTGTGTAGGCATGCTGACAATGGAAGCATTATATTTTGGGAAAGGAAATGATCATCCACACTGATAATAAGCCTATGCAATTCATGTAGACATGAGGAAAGCTACATAATGACCACCATAAAAAATGGTCCACATACCTGCAATAATTCCACTTGAACATTAAGTACAAGAATCCTTAGCACCAACTGTGTTGTAGACTACCTCACTCAACCCTCGATTGTGGCACTCACCATATTTCTTAACTCCTATGGGCGCAAGACCTCTAGGTGGACACAATTATACAACAAAAATTATGACTTTACTACTACTTATCAAACATTGAGTGCTAGCAAAGAAGTTTTAGACTTCCACCTCTAGAATGTGCTCTTGTGCTATCTAGGCCATATTTTTGTTCCTTCAACCGAGCATGCAAAGCTAATTTTGGAGGCACATTACAGTTGAATGGTAGGGAACTTTGGTGCGGAGAATAAAATATCACTACTTCAAAAACATTTCTACTAGCCAAAGCTTCGACAAGACATCGACCAGTATATCAGATCGTGCACTGCTTGTACCATTGTTAAGCCATCCATCAAGATACAAGGGTTGTATACTCCTCTACCTACCCCAAAAAATCATTGGGAGTCTATATCCATAGATTACATGTTATGTTTTTTTGGGTTGTTATATTATTTATAGTGAAAGTCTAGTCGAGGTGAATCGACTGATGGTCGAAGGTCGAGGTGGATCGACAACAAGTCGAAGGTTGAGGGATTCTACTGGCTAAATTTGAAGTCAAAGATATCAATGGAAGGTCAACCATAAAGAGATATAAGTGTGGTCATGAGATGACCGACTAGAGACCGAATGAAGGCCCACTGGTATTTGACTGGTAATCCAAGTTGGAGTCAACTGTAACATAATCCTGAGATTTGCGGGATTTGTAGCCAATGATATGCATGGATTTGCAACCGTTTTTGGGTGCCAATATTTAGGGTTTTTCCTTTTGTAAAGCCTATAAATAGGTGTGTTGTAACACTGTAAAGGGAAATCGTAGATTGATCGATTGATCATTTTGATCAATGTTAGAGGTCGTTGGTCATGCCTATGTAAGCCAAATTGGCTACAGGGTTGTTTTTGTGTAGGAAAGAGGGTATGATGTTGATTGTGTCTTAGGTGTGGACCAAGGTTAGACATGTAACCTTTTATTCATATTGAATAATAAAACAAGAGAGAATAAAACTCAAAGGAATGTTGGTTTTCCCAGTTAAGGGTTTCCAGGGTAAAATATTAGTGTATTGTGTGATTGCTTGCTTCATTTACATTCTTGATTAAATTATTCTTCTCTTCTGCTAGGATTAGTGTGAAAGTGTCTCTCATTTCCTGACATGTGGTATCAGAGCTTAGGTCTTCCCTGTTATGCTTTGGTGAGTATATCAGATATTGATTTACCAATATTGAATCTAAGAACTAAACCCTAGGTACAGTAAGAGTTGTAAGTCATAAATTGTGTTAAAGATCATGGTAAATAATGGCGAGTAGTTCCAGAATAGAGATAGAAAAATTCAATGGCCAGAATTTTGAGCTTTGGAAGCTTAAAATGGAAGATATTCTTGTAGATCAATAATAATGGACAGTGGTATGTCCAGGTACCCGACCAACAGGAATGTCAATGGAAGAATGGGAAAAACTTGAAAGAAGAGCAAGAAGTATGATTCGTCTTTGTCTTGCAGATTCGGTGTTGTTGAATATATCATGTGAATATTCGGACAAGAAACTGTGGGATAAGCTAGGAAGCTTATACCAGTCGAAATATCTAGTAAATAAGTTGTTTCTCATAAATAAATTGTATCTTCTGAGGATGAGTGATGGAAGTTCGGTGACTGAGCATTTAAATTTGTTTAATCACGTGTTAAGTCAGTTATCACCTATGGATATTAATATTAATGATAAGGAGAAGTGTATCATCCTATTATGTTCTTTTCCAGACTCCTGGGATAGATTAGTCGTGGTTATTGGGAGTAATACAACCAAACTAGTGCTAGAGGACGTGGTTTCTTCTTTATTGTCAGAAGAAATGAGAAGGAAGAACATGGAAGGATTCACCAAAGATGATCTAGTAGTGAGAGGTCAACTAGTAGAAAGAGATAAAGGAAGATTCTCCAGTAGAAATTTCAAGTTGAAGGGTAGATATAAATCCCCGGTTCAGTCAATGTGAAGATGTCGGAAATGCAGTAATGTTGGGAATTATAAAAAGGATTGTAAGTCGAAGGAAACAGAAGTCAATGTTCGATCCAATGAGAAACAATCGACTAAGAGAAATACGACCTCGGATAAGGGAGGTGATTTGTACTTGGAATTGACCAGTACAAAATCAGATCAATATGTTTGGTTGATCAACTCAGGAGCATCCTATAATATTCCACCACATAAAGAATGGTTCTTTGAATATGAAGCATATGATGCGGGTGATGTGTTCTTGGGGGATGACTCGACAACTAGAATTGTCGGACGGAGAAGATTATGAAAAACACTACAGGATGGGAGGAAAAGAACCCTTCCAGGTGTGCTACACAATTCAGGTTTGGAAAGAAACATGATATATGTCAACAAGATGAGTGATGTAGGTGTGCATACTCTGTTTCAAAAGGATTCGTGCAATATGGTTAGAGGTGTGATGGTATTAATGAAAGGAGATCAGATTGGTACCATGTACAAGTTGTTAGGGTATTTCCACTTGACTAGATGAAACATCATAGTTTCTCCTAAAAATGACTCGACTGTGACTCAACTCGACTTAACGTCAACACAACTTGACTCGACTTGAGTTAATTTGGTTCAAACTGACTCAACAAGACATGATAAAATAGACCTAACCAGGTTATGGCATGAGAGGATGGGATGCATTGGAGAAAAAGGACTTCAAGATATTCAAATCAAAGGTATGGTCGAAGGTTTTCCTGAATTTGGTTTAGAAATCGACTTTTGTGAACATTGCATATATGGAAAAAAACAATGGGTGAGGTTCCCATCTGGAGAAAGTGGGTTTCTAGATCTGGTGCATAGTGATGTGTTTGGCCCGGTTACAGTGCCTTCACTTGGTGCATCCATGTATTATGTCTCCTTCGTAGGTGATTTCTCCAGGAAGACATGGATATATTTCCTTAGGAAGAAATCAGAGTTTTTCAAGAGATTTAAGGAGTTTAAAGGTCTTGTGGAAAACCGGACAGAGAAAAGGATTAAAGTGTTGAGAACCGACAATGGTGGCGAATTTTGTGGAAAGGAATTTGATCAGTTTTGTAAGCAACGTGGCATAGCATGCAAAAATACCACACCATATACACCACAACAAAATGGAGTTTCCGAGAGAATGAATAGAACGTTGATGGATAAGGCAAGGAGCATGCACAATGGTGCTGGGCTCGCACAAGAATTCTGGGCGGAGGCAGTCGACACTAAAATATATATGGTGAATATGTCTCCTTCGTCGATGCTAGTTGACATGACTCCAAATTAGGTATGGTCTAGTAATAATTCTTCGGTGGCACATCTCAAAGTATTTGCCTGTGATGAATTTGTGCATGTTCCTAAAGAAAAGAGGAGAAAGCAAGACAAGAAGGAAGTCAAATGTATTTTTATTGGATATAAAGAAGAAATGAAAGGATATAAGATTTGGGATCCTGCATCAAGGAGAACAGTTTACAGTGGAGATGTGGTGTTTAGAGAAGTTGTAAATAAGTTTGAGCCTGCAGAAATTGTTCAGACCAAGATTAATCTTGATACGGTGCGGTTTGAACTGAGGAACGAAGAAGATGATTCAGATGAGTTGAATAAATATGAGGAAGATGTGGAACAACTGAATTCAGTGGTAAGGAGGTCAGAAAGAATAAGAAAACTAGTTGAAAGGTATAATTTTCTCGACTTCTATTCCACATTCGTGCTAACTGGCATCAACGATGATCCCAAGTATTTCGGTGAGGCAGTCAAATCGGCAGAGGGTAAACTATTGAAGGACTCCATGGTTGAAGAGATGGAATCCTTGTACAAGAATGAGACATGGGATTTAGTCGAGTTGCCTAGTGGAATAAATATCGTCGGTAGAAAGTGGGTGTTCAAGAAGAAAATTGATGTCACAGGACAAGTCGAGAAGTTCAAAGCTCGACTGGTAGTGAAAGGTTATTCCCAAGTGAAGGGAGTCGACTTTGGTGAGATTTTTTTCCCCTGTTGCAAAACTAACTTCCATTAGAGTACCAATGTCTATGGATGGAACATTCATTCTAGAGATAGAAAATATGTATTTGAAGACAGTGTTCCTACATGGGGACCTAGAAGAAGAAATCTAAATGAAACAGCCTGAAGGATTTGTAGTAAATGGAAAGAAAGAGTTTGTGTGAAAAATCAAAACATATCTTTATGGTCTAAAGAAATCACCAAGGATGTGGTACCAGAAGTTTGACACATACATCCTTAGATTCGGATTTGTGAGAAGCAAAGTTGATCACTGCATATATTCCAAGGAAGAAGGTGGGTGTTTCATATATGTAGCTTTGTATGTCGATGACATGTTGTTGATTGGAAACAACATGGACACAATAAAGAGGTGAAGAAGTCGCTATCATCCAAGTTCGACATGAAGGATATCGATGCAACTAACTTTATTCTGGGAATGGATATTAAGAGATATGGATCCACTAGAAAGCTCTAGTTGAATCAGATGAAGTATATTGAAACAGTTCTGAAATGATTCAACATGCAGGATTGCAAACTGGTGAGGATGCCAATTCATGTGGGAGCAAGGCTTAATGTTGAGCAGTGTCGAAAGACATGGGAATAAATAGAGGACATGGCACATTTCCTCTATGAAAGTGTTGTTGGTATTCTAATGTATGTGATGGTTTTCACTTGACTAGACATTGCCCATGCAGTGGGAGTGTTGAGAAGGTACATGTCGACACATGGAAAGGAGCACTGGAAAACTGTCAAGAAAATATTCAAGTATTTTTGTGGCATGAAGGGCTATGCTATATGCTACTAAGGAAGACCTGGAGATGGCAGTGGTAAAGTAAATGTACATGGATTTATCGATGTTGACTGGGTTGCAGACCTGGATCGACAGAGGTTGACTAGCAGATATGTCTTCAAAATGTTAGGTGGAGCAATAATTTGGATGAGTAATGGACTAGAGGTTGTAGCCTTGTCAAAAACATAAGTTTAATACATGGAGGCCACTCATGGAAGCAAGGAAGCGGTATGGATTCAAAGGTTGTGTTCAGGAATCAGGTTTGAGAAGATATCTATGAAGGTGAGTTGCGATAGTCAAAGCTCAATATTTCTAGCAAAGAACCTTTCTTATCATTCAAAGACTAAGCACATTGATGTACAATACCATTTTTTAAGATATATGGTGGAAAGTAACAAGGTGCTACTGGAGAAAGTAAACACATTGGAAAACATAGTATACTCATTGACAAAGTCTATGAGTGTTGTGAAGTTCTCTTGGTGCAGAGAGGCAATGGGAATGTCTTCCCTAGTTCTATGAATGGAAGTTCAAGAATCTCTTGTTTCAACAAAGAAGACAACAAGTGGGAGAATGTTGGGTTGTTATATTCCTTGCAGTGAAATCTTGGTCGAGGTGAATCGACTAACAGTCGAAGGTTGAGGTGGATCGATAGAAAGTTGAAGGTCGAGGAAGTCGACCTTGTAAATTCAAAGTCTAATATATCGACGAAAGGTCAACCATCAAGAGGTCGAAATGTGGGTGTGAGACGACCGACTAGAGACTGAATGAATGTCGACTAGTAGTAGACTGGTAATCTGACTTGGAGTCGACTGTAACAGAATCTTGGGATTTGCGAGATTTGTAGCCAATGATATGCATGGATCTACAACCTTTTTTGGGTGCCAATATTAAGGGTTTTTCTTTTTGTAAATCCTATAAAGAGGCGTGTTGTAACATTTTAAAGGGAAATTGTATATTGACCAATTGATCATTTAGATCAATGTTGTAACATCCCCAGCATCCAACTGGGCTATGCCACATAAAAAAATTCGAACTGTATGCAAATTAAAACATATACACACAGAAACTCTTGCGGAACTTTATATATATAACTCAAAACAGACAAATACATTCTATAAATGCACAGATTCATATGGAAATAGTAGTAACATATACATGCAGCATAGACAAACAATAACCATAAATATAAATATAGTTATAAACCACACATAGGATAAACCCATAAAAATAAAAACATAAATAATAATGCAACATGTAATTTAACACACAATTGACACGTATCTTGGTAATAATATCACCAACTGCATGCAGACCTTCCACAAACCTCCCAGTCTTAGACCACTGTTAAGAACCAAACATCAATATAGCATAGAAAAACCTCAGGAAAAGTACTCAACGCCTTGAAAAAGAGATAATTTCATATAATAAGCCTCTTCGAGGGGGCAACCTCCTTT
>JZKD02S2240568.1:451266-466639 GCA_000966675.3 Picea glauca
AGACTAGGAGGTTTAATGGCCTAAAGCCGACATAAATAAAATAACATTACTAATCTAAATTACAATTAATGGCCTAAAGCCGACATAAATAAAATAACATTACTAATCTAATATGTCCCAATTAAGTGGTAATGAGCCAATATTAGGGCTTAACAACCACATTGCTCATCACTTTCAGCAGTGGGTAACCCCCAATCTAGAACTAAACTCCACCTGAGTAAAGGGATTCCTAACCAGGTTGATGTATCTCAGACAACAGGAAAGACTCCATCGCAAGTGCCAACTCAAACTAACATCCTACAGTCCCTCATTCCCCACATGCATGTCCCACCCCAAGAAGTGTGCCCCTTCTCTGCTCAACAGTCAAGTGGTTGCCCCACTTCCCTTCAAGGGCTTCAACAACAGGCCAAACAAGAAGTCTCAGAGCCCTACAGTTGCATTTTAGCACCTTTAGGAAATCAATTCCCAACAATTCTCTCACTTAGAAAGAATTTCTCACGAGCCTGACAACCCACCTCTTCATTCTAGCTCCCAAGCTAACCAGGTATAGATACAGGTATGGGTATAGATACATATATAGGTATAGGATGGTATGGAGGACAGCTAAATGAGTTAGTGAATGATGATGGAATGAATGAACAAGAAAATGAACTAAGTCCAAACTATATGTATGCATGTTCCCAACTTAACACTTTTCATGTTGGGAGCTACTTTGGCCCACTTGTCCCCATCCTTCAAACTTAGGATAAAATAATTATCCATACTTTATACATCAAGGAATATTAATATAATATTCATTTTTGGCTTAAGCTCCCTAGTTTATCCCTTTTCCTTAACTTGTATCCCCCCCCCTTTCCCTAACTAGTGGAGTTTAGTCCCCCATACTCTTTTATCGTGGTCGATCTACATGCAGCGATGTATTTTATATTAATTATGAGAAATATACAAAAATAGGCTCATTGTCCTTTAGCATCTAGTCTCTCTGGCCTAATTCAAAACACAAGGCTTTCTAGCTTATAATAACTGGCTCACCAACCTATAAAACATAGCTTATACACAAAGGCTCCCTGGCCTCAAAATTGGGTGCACTTAAGTTTGTTGCGCGCAGTATCCTAGAATGTGCACACTTCATCATTTTAGTGCCCATTACATGTGTGCCCTATACCATGGAAGGTGCATACTGTTAGCAACATTTCTTGTCCTAGGCACAAGAGTATTCGGGTCTGCAAGTTGTACGAGGAGCGCCCAGGCGCAGCATGGAAAAATCTCGTTTCAAGCTTCTAGCCAGTAAGCGAGCGCAATTATACTAACAACGGTCCAGATCCTTTCATAAGAGCAGATCGGCAGTCAGCGGGAAATCATGGATAGTAGAGTTGCACCGAGATTAGCGCAAATAGATCGCTCCCATATTGTATGCAGGGAAGAATAACAGTCGTCCATTCGAGGGATGCGTGGCGCGAGATCCAGTCGCATCGGCTTTTTGACAGTCGCGAGTTCAAGGGGTGAAGGTTTTATGTCATTGTACATTTCGAAACCCCGAACCCCGAAGCATCGATGGCGCCCAAATTTGGGCCCGCAGTATCAAGGGGCAGTCTCAACCGTCCATCTGAAGCGGACACCTGGCGTGCGATTAGGCTCCCCACCTTTTTGCCCATCACAGTTTCGAAGCACAAGTAGAAGCTCCCTCATATCCCCGATGCACGAAGTAACGAGAGAGTCCAGGACCTGGGGCCCACAGCAGCGTCGGGAGAGTTTAGGACCATCAGATTTGGAGGACGCGTGGTGCCCAATTGAGTCGTCTCGACATTTCACCCATTGCAACTATGATAAGCAAGGATCAGCTCCTTCCTATTCACGAACGTCGAAATCCCCTATGGAAATAAAAGCAGGTTCACGGTTCGTGGTCATTTGGGAAACAAAAGAGCTAAGCAAAAGGGGCCAAATGCGTTGAGTCCAGTCACCGAAAGGATCATCGTAATTTCTAGATGCCAGTGGATATTATTTCACTCCCAGTTTCCGCTTGGATTAAATGAAGGAAAGAATGGATGGTTGAAACCTCCTTTCATTCATTGAATATGAGATATGGAGGGTCTGGCAAGTGGTCTGTTCGAAGGATTTCTGTGTACTGATTATCCAAAGAAGCCATGTTGAAGTCCTCTATTAGACAGAGAACTCTGCACATGCCATTTTGGCCTTTAATGTTTCAGCTACCTCCCCTACAAAGGCCATGCGAAGTTAAGGTAGCGTCTGTCATAGGCACACGATCATCTTGAGTCTGCATGGGCAGACTGTCAGAAGACATGCAGACACAATATTTTTAATGCAACGTCTTGTTTTTGCTGTTGTTGTTGTTTTGGAGTATATGTAGGTGTTTTTGCCATTTTTGTAAGGATCAATGGTAGAGCGAAGCTCCCGATTGTAAAGTTTTAACACACTCTAGTTCTCTGGTTATGCATCTGTATGTGAGATTTCTTGTTTTATGATAGACAGTCTTTCTTACTCCATCTAATTTTCATCTTATGCTGAGAGAGTTCATGAACGACTGATTCGTGTGAATTATTGCAATCATGTTATGATAAAGGATTTATTGTTCCATTGTTGTATTCTCTGGCGTTTTGCATTTGAATGCAAGAAGATCATGCATTTAGATGTCTTCTCCCACAGCCTGCTAGAAACCTGATGTTTATGACAGACCTTTGCACCTCTCTTACATAAGTCTTCCCCCTACTCGCCCTTACTACAACTCACTGTCTGAAGTTATCTAAGACCTCACTTGCCCATGCATGTCTGGCCTAGTTTCGGAGTTAGAACCACATCGTTTTGAGTTAACCTCCATTTGATCACCCCATTAAACAAATCATGACATAAAACTTATGGGCATCGGGCTCTGCTCCTGCTGCAATCCAGGAGTGACTTCTGACGCTAATATTTCTAGCGTCGTTGTCAGGGACGAAGTTGAAGTTTTTCCCTGGGTAGAACGACATTGAGCCTCTGATTCTGAAGGTGCATCAGAAATCAGAGCCCTTAAAGATTGCTACTGTGCACCTGGCGACTCCACTGTGGTGACTCCATTGTTTCCACTTCACTGTTTCAGTTGTGGTTACTGTTGGCACATCTGAAAGATAACCCAGAGGAGCTTTCTCGAGAAGGTTTCAGTGGCTGCTTTCTCAGCCTGAGAAGCTTCCTAGGGTAACGACAACGTTAAGATCTGGCCTTTGATGGTGAACAAGGACCAGGCACATTTGAAGCTGCGCATATTTCACCTGGCAACTCCATGATTCGAGGATCAATTGGTGACTCCACTGGTTCGATATGGAGAAAATTCTAGCTCAAAGGTTTGCTTTATGTGACTTTTCCCAAATAGTTGGTTTTCCTAATGCACTTCCTGATAGAGACCAATGGGAAGATTTCCTCCCTGAATTTCATGCAACAAGTTGGGAGGAACCAGATGAGCATTTACTGGACTTCCATGAAGCTATTCACCGACACAATATCATGCATGAGGATGTTTGGATTAAGCTCTTCGGGTATTCATTGAAGGGAGTTGCTCTTGAGTGGTGTTGATCTCTTCCCGCTGCGAGCATCCACTCTTTAACAAGTTTTCATATAGTTTTCAATTCATTTTGTAAAGACTACTATCCAGCTAATTGTTTGTTTGAAAACTGTTGTGAGGAGTTTTCTTCACTTCATGGAGCCTCTGCTGGCCCTGAAGACCAGGTCCATGATGAATCTTTCACTGTGGAGGAAAGCATTTTCCAGGAAAATATGGAGGTGTTGAATGATATTAATTGTGTTAGCCCTAGAATGGAAGCATCTGACATCATATCATATGCCTATATTCCTTTAGATGTTCATAACGCTCAACATGCCTCTTGTGGAAATTGTGAGTTTATAGAGCAAATGTGGTCCATGGTAGATGACTCACCTGGATATTGGGTTGAAGCAGATGTTCCTAGCAGCTCTTCTCATGATGACGAATACCCTCTCTTTTTAAAAGAGGGGTTAGTTGTGGAAGAGGATTCTTCTCTTTTCCCCCAGGGGGTTTCTCACGATATATTTTTACCTAGGATTAAAGAGAAAAGGATTATGTATGGGCAGCCAGAAGCAGCAGGTCCCACTGTCCCTGAAACGGAAATTTTTGATGGGATCACTATTCTGGAGGAGGGTCATATCAATGAAGGACAACCCCTTTTTGATGTATATTATAGTGATGATGAGCAGCAAGCTTATCCTACATTTGATCTCTATAAATATACTACAGAGCCAGTCAGCAAGAAGAACCACCCCATGGTCCCTATTTATGATGAATACGAATATGACCCGGGGGAGAGCCAAGAAGAGGAAAAGGAACTAGAGGAACAGTTGAGCACATATTTCATTCTAGAGCCAGTCAGTGAGCAGCTACTTCCTGAGATCAGTGAGCCTACGTCAGTTGTCCACTCACCTGTGCTTATCGAAGATATTCAACCACATGTGAGCAACTCTTTAGCAGAGGAGGCTGCCTGTCACCAATTTTCCAAAATTCGCCACTCATTCTATGACCCTGTCGGCGAATACATGGAGTGGCATATCCTTTATGCCTTGGAGCCGCCCTATTCCATATCAACTTCACCCTGTGAGGAGAAGTTGAAGCGTGTATCCGTTCTGCTGTCACAGTTACACTATCTGTTGGTGATCATCGACAGAAGGAAGGAGCTTTTATCCAGGAAGTTGCTTGAATGGCTATGGTGGAAGTTTTCTTTCACCTATCCCATGTAAAATATTGTATTAGCATTAGGACTGTATATAAATAAGCTCATTTGAGCATGTAGCTTTATTTTGTTACTTTTATTTTTCGGCCTGTATTTTCAGCAGCGGGATGTTTTGAGCATGACTCCATAGCCCAACAGCAAGGCACTGAAGCTGCGGAATGAGTTCTTAGAGCATCACAGGGACGACTCTATCACCCATGGAGCCTAATGTTAGCGACATTTCTTGTCCTAGGCACAAGAGTATTCGGGTCTGCAAGTTGTATGAGGAGCGCCCAAGCGCAGCATGGAAAAATATTGTTTCAAGCTTCCAGCTAGTAAGCGAGCGAAATTATATTGACAGCGGTCTAGATCCTTTCATAAGAGCAGATCAGCGGTCAGCGGGAAATCACAGATAGTAGAGTTGCGCTGAGATTAGTGCAAATAGATTGTGCCCATATTGTATGCAGGGAAGAATAACAGCCATCCATCTGAGGGACGCGTGGCACGAGATCCAGTCGCGTCGGCTTTTTGATAGTCATGAGTTCAAGGGGTGAAGGTTTTATGTCATTGTACATTTCGAAACCCCGAACCCCGAAGCGTCGATGGCACCCAAAGTCGGGCCCACAGTATCAAGGGGCAGTCTCAGCCGCCCATATGAAGCGGACACCTGGCGCGTGATTAGGCTCCCCGCCTTTTCGCCCATCATGGTTTAAAAGCACAAGTAGCAGCTCCCTCATATCTCCGATGCACGAAGTAACGAGAGCGTCCAGGACCTGGGGCCCATAGCAGCGTCGGGAGAGTTTAGGACCATCAAATTTGGAGGATGCATGGTGCCCAATTGAGTCGTCTCGGCGTTTCTCCCATCGCAACTATGATAAGCAAGGATCAGCTCCTTCCCATTCGCGAACGCCAAAAGCCCCTATGGAAATAAAAGCAAGGTCACGATCTGTGGTCATTTGGGAAACAAAAGAGCTAAGCAAAAGGGGCCAAAAGCATTGAGTCCAGTCACCAAAAGGATCATCGCGATTTCTAGATGCCAGCGGATATGATTTCGCTCCCGGTTTCTGCTTGGATTAAATTAAGGCAAGAACGGATGGTTGAAACCTCCTTTCATTCATTGAATATGAGATATGGAGGGTCTGGCAAGTGGTTTGTTCGAAGGAGTTCTGTGTACTGATTATCCAAAGAAGCCATGCCGAAGTCCTCGATTAGACAGAGAAGTCTGCACATGCCATTTTGGCCTTTAATGTTTCGGCTACCTCCCCTGCAAAGGCCATGCGAAGTTAAGGTAGCATCTGTCATAGGCGCACGATCATCCTGAGTCTGCATGGGCAGACTATCAGAAGACATGCAGACACAATGTTTTTAATGCAGCGTCTTGTTTTTGCTGTTGTTGTTGTTTTGGAGTATATGTAGGCATTTTCGCCATTTTTGTAAGGATCAATGGTAGAGAGAATCTCCTGATTGTAAAGTTTTAACACACTCTAGGTCTCTGGTTATGCATCTGTATGTGAGATTTCTTGTTTTATGATAGACAATCTTTCTTACTCCATCTAATTTTCATCTTATGCTGAGAGAGTTCGTGAACGACCGATTCGTGCGAATTATTGCAATCATGTTATGATAAAGGATTTATTGTTTCATTGTTGTATTCTCCGGTGTTTTGCATTTGAATGAAAGAAGATCATGCGTTTAGATGTCTTCTCCCACAGCCTGTTAGAAACCTGATGTTTACGACAGACCTTTGCACCTCTCTTACATAAGTCTTCCCCCTACTCGCCCTTACTACAACTCACTGTCTAAAGTTATCTAAGACCTCATTTTCCCATGCATGTCTGGCCTAGTTTCGGAGTTAGAACCACATCGTTTTGAGTTAACCTCCATTTGATCACCCCATTAAACAAATCATGACATAAAACTGATGGGCATCAGGCTCTGCTCCTGCTGCAATCCAGGAGTGACTTCTGATGCTAACACATACAAAAAAATGATATCAAACATCTCACCAACTTAAGTACATGTTCATTTACATTTACAATTGGGTTTGGCCTAGGGGTATTAGAAATGTTAGAGGTCGTTGGTCATGCATATGTAAGCCAGTTTGACTACAGGATTGTTCTTGCACATGCAAGAGGGTATGATGTTGATTGTGTCTTATGTGTGGACCAAGTTTAGACATGTAACATTTTATTCATATTGAATAAGACAACAAGAGAGAATAACACTCAAAGGAATGGTGGTTTTCCCAGTTAAGGATTTCCAGGGTAAAATCTCGGTGTACTATGTGATTGCATGTTTCATTTACATTCTTGATTAAATTATTCTTCTCTTCTACTAGGATTAGTGTGGAAGTGTCTCTCATTTCCTAATAGTTTTTCCCTCCACCAAACATGGTCACAGTTGTTTTTTGTGGTTTTCGATCGGTTCTCTAAGATGGCCATTTTGACATCATGTTAAAAGAGTATCACAGCCAAGGCCAATACTAGGCTCCTCTTTGAGTAGGTTTGGATTCATTTCAAGCTACCATGTACCATTAGTTCAGATAGGGACAAGATGTTCCTTATTACTTTTTGGTCCAACCCATGGTCTTTGATGGACACCAAGATGAACAAATCAATTGTTTCTCATCCCCAAACATATTGACAAAATGAAGTGGTCAACATAATGATTCTGCATATATTTCACTTGTACAACTCCAAAACTCCATCTACATGGGATGAGAGTCTTTCATATGTTCATCATAGATATAACATATCCCTCCAAAACTCCATTGGTCATATCCCTTTTCAAGGGTGCTTGGAGTTTTAACCATTGGCCCCTATTGATGTATCTATTATTGTTCCATCTTCCTCGAAAGAGTCCTTCCACATTCCGAGCAAGGTAGACAGAGAACATAAATTTGTTTGGATGGATCCAACACCTCCAACAATATGTTCATGATATCTTAGAGAAGGCCACCAAGTATAAGAAGTGACATGATCAAAATCGAGTTCCTCGTAAGTTTTAGGTTGGTGAAAAGGTGTGGTTGCACTTGTAGAAAGAGCACCTCACAGGCCCCCATAGGAAGTCTAAACCGCTCCAATATGGGCCTTACACCATCACAAAGACCAGGGGTGATAATTATTTCAAATTGAGTACTCCTCCTTTCTTTTTCTTGCACTTAGTATTTAATGTGAAGCTTCTCCAACCATATTTCCAACCACTATTGGACACCTTGTAGTTGAATGAGAAATTTTTTCTTGCAAAAATAACTCCTGACTACACCACACAAGCCCAAGTGGATCAGATCATGGACACCAGGATGAAGAGCACCCACCATTAAATCATACAACTCTTTTGGGTTGTCAAAGAAAGACAACTACTTCAACAATCCAAGTGGCTCACTAAGATTCAGATTCAACAAAAGTTTCCCCATCTCCTGAGGGAAATTGATGCAATGGGGACCATTAATTCCTAAGGGGGGAGGACTTATCTAGGTGGATATCAGTGGTCATCCACTTCTTCAACTAACTTATCACATTTCTCCATCTTGGCCATTTTTGTTATGATTTTTGGGTTCTAAACGTACAGGGTTGTTTTGAGGCACTAAACTATGTTTTTTGGCCATTCATGGGCCTAGGTTTTCCATGGAATTCCCAAACCTTGCCAATAATTGTACTTCTCGATTAGATATTTCTAATGAGCTACTAAACTCCCTATACAAATATTGTATGAAAAAGTTGCGCCACCGAGAAGTTGATGTGTCAAATAACTACCTTGGGGCATGCAAACCTTTTGACGCTTAACCTCCTAGTATTATGGTTTTGGACCTTTAGGGTTCTTGATTTATGTTAAAATTCCACTCTTGCGGCCCATTGTATGATCTTCTTGTGAATGAGCATAGTTGACATCTCTTTCTCTTCAAATATTAGCTACCACCATTCTAGCTAGTTTATGTTCTACAGTAATCTACTATTTTATTCATTAATAGACTTTGGGTTTCATTGTATTGTTGTACTCTCTACTATATTTATGTGTGTGTTTCATTTCATTCTTAATATAATCTAGATCAAATCCACATGGAGGTAACCCATATAGAAAATTGGAAAAGGTAAAATTTCCTGAGTTTTGGGGTGATACTAATGGTGAGATGGTTGAAGCATGGTTATAGGGCATGATCATGTTCTTTTCATTACATAATTATAATACTAATCACTAAATATGGATGGTGATCTTCCAGCTTAAGGGAAGCACCTGATTATGGTGGAAGACATTATTTCCACAACTTGGGTTAGATATTTTTTATTTAAATTGGGAAATATTTGAGGAAGAGGTCTAAGAATGTTACCTCTTAGAAGAATTCATAGAAAGACAATTAAATGAGTTTAATACACTAATGTAGGTATGTAGAAATGTAGCAAAGTATGAAGCTAGATTCATGGATTTATTGAGATGTGTGGTGTATCCACTTTCACTCAGATAAGGGCATACGTGAAACCTACCAGAGGGGGATGTTGGACATTTGGAGGACCTCATATTTAGAGAGATTGTCTATGGAGGTACAGAAGGGACAAATAAGAGTGAATACAAACAACAATGAGAGATATGGGAATAACACATAGGGTTCATGCAATAGTGAACAACCACCAAGTAGAACATCGATCCATAGTCTTAGAGACCATAAGTAAAATAAATTCAACTACTTTTTCTTTGTTAATTGATCTAGGAGCTACCAAATGTTTTATTTGTCCAAATGAATTATCTAGATGTGTTTTAATGGAAATCATAAAAATGGATTTCAACTTAGTTGAAGTGGCTTCAGGTGTTAAACAAGGGTTCAGACAAGTGTTAAAAGATATTGAACTTGATCTAGGGGTGTATGTTACTCCTGTAACTTTATATATTACCACATTGGGATCATATGATGCAATCCTTGGTTTAGATTGGTTGGAAGCCCATGAAGCAATTCTAGATTGCAAAGGAAAGATACTTTATTTTATATATGATTCAGTGAAAAAGAGAATATTAGTAGGAACTAAGAGAGTAGTATCTTTGATATTAATTTCAAACTTACAATTGGAAAGGAGTCTTAGAAATGGATGTTAGATGTATGCAGTAGTGGTTATGGACAAGAAGAAATATCCAATGGATATAGAACAACATCCGATATAGTCATAAGTTTCTAATGTAATTCTATAAGTGTTGCCCAGGATACCACCTAAGCATGAGTTGGAGTTCATTAGTGAACCTAAACCAGGGATAGAGCCTCTTTCCAAGGCTCTGTATTTTCTAACTACTTCGAAATTGTGAGATTTATATATGCAACTTCAAGAGATTGTGTATTTAGGGTTGATTTGACCTAGTGCATCGCCTTGAGGAGAACCAATGATTTTGTGAGAAATAAAGATGGATCATTAAAGGATTTTTACTGATTATAAATGATTAAACAAAGGAACCATTAGAAACCAATACCTCTTACCTTGAATTGATATTCTCTTTGATCAAATGGAATGGGACACAATATTCTCTAAATTGATTTATGATCTAGATATAATTAGTTGAAAATGAAGCAAGAAGATATTCCAAAGATAACATTTAGGACATGTTTTGGACATATTGAATTTGTGGTGATACTCTTTGGGTTGACTAATGCCCCAACAATATTTGTGATTTTGATGAATGGAGTATTCCAAAAATATTTTGATAAGATTGTAAAAGTGTTTTTGGATGAATTCCTTATATATTCTCAAACACTACAGGAGAATTGTTGGAGATATTACACACTCACCTAGTTAATTATTTTCCTAAGGTTGATAGTCCAATGTTGAGGATGCTTCCATAGATGAAAATATTCTCTCTTGTGAATATTCTCATACAAATCAGGGTGCCTCCTACAAAATAGGGTTCCTTCCCTCTTAATTTCAAAGTCAGCTACACCTCAGTTAGACTATTGGAGGTCACTCATGGATGGAAACCTCGGTTTTATCACCATGCATTGCATGTTCACCTTGGTTTCCTCACCAGGAGTGTGCATATCTCATTCATGTGGCCAAGAGGGTGCATATCGTGTGATTGCATGTGTTTCTCTCACTTACACATGTGTAACTCAGCTAACTGATGATTGCATGGACCAGTTAACTAGGACTAGGTGGGAGATTACTTCAATTTATGTCAGTGAGTCTCTAGATATCTCTAGATAAAAAAATATGGCACATTCACTTAGCCATGAAGATTATATCATGTGTATTTTACCATTTTACTCATTCAGTTAATACAATTTATTCTTTTTCTCTCCTCTCTTATCTCTCTCTCACAAGTTTGTGTGACTTTTCTACTAGCTAGGTTCACTGTGAAAACTTCACATGGTATCAAATCCTTGATTTCTAGGAGAAAGAGAATAAACATTTATATTTGTAGGTACATGAGGAATATGCATTCATAAAATATGGATTAATCACTGACAATACTTCTCAGGCCTCATAAATATTTTGAGTGGAATATAAAAATTCTGCCTCATATCAAATGAAGAGGCTTGTATCAAATTACCATGGCTATAGAGGTGGAGCCAACTTATGTTCTAGAGAAGAACATGTATCTCAATCACATAGATGAGGCCTATGACCTCATATGTGTGTCTATGTCCCCTAAAGCTTCTGCTTCACATTAAATATTGTACCATACCATATGAGATTTGGAAAAAAATGGAGTATCTCTTTGGAAAACATGATGAAATAAGAGGCCATATGCTCGAGGTTGAGTTGAATTCCTTAGATTTGAGGAATTTTGATAGCATCCAGTACTTATTTAAAAATTTCAAGTTCCTCATCCTTCATATAAAGGGATGTGGAATATAAAAATCCATTCAACACAATCAATTAATCATTTATATATTTTTAAAACTTGGTCTGGATTATGTTGTTTTCATCTCATCGTTCCATACAAACAGATTCATTTCATAAATAACCTGGAAAATTCCGACATTGGATCAATTTATTAAATCCCTAATGCATTATCAAGATAATCTCATCAAAATGGGGATAATCAGTGGATCCAATGTGTGTAAATGTGAATGAACCTACATAAATAAGATCAAGCTAGCAAATGACATACACATTTTGCAGAAAAATGAGAGCAGAGAGAAACGAGAGTGTGAGAATCAAAGAATTTTCATTAACCAAATGAATGAATGATAATTTACACATGATATACTCTGTATAAATCAACTAATGCACACTAGAGGAGAAACAATATGCCATAGTGGTGGTCTAGAGTGATCGGGACACACACCAAAAGTTACGGGAGTAAACTGTCATCTAGTCTCAGTTAACTAGTCTCTTAGTATTCAATTAACTAACTGAAATAGAGTAAAGTGAGGAGGATATCAGGGAATCATGAGTAATGCGCTAGTCTGGTGATAATCCGAAGGAAAATGTGCATTATCTGGTGATGATCCCAATGTTGCATGGTGATGATCCCAATAAGTCATCAAGACTTCACTCAACTGATCAAACTGAAGTGTGAATTGAAGAGAATATTCTCCTAGAATGTAGGAAAATGAATATTCTCCCTAAACTATAGCATATTGAATAATGACTAATAAACATAAGGAAAACCTTAGGAAAAAAAAATCCTAGGTGTGTGTGAAGTATCTCCAACAGCCCCCCTGAAGATCACTCTGGTGAAAATAAAGAATGGGTCTCGGCAACGAGGCCTTGTTAGGTACCCAAATACAAAATATACACTGAAATAAATGAGGAAAGAGGGAAAACATCATGGGAAACCCCCCCCACCCCCCATAAAATTACAATGTATGTAAAAAAGAATTGACAGTTGCTAGGTAAATGTGTCCTTCACTCCAAGACAACTACGCAGAGAATGGAAATTATGCTCAGTGAAGGTCCTGGTGAAGATGATTGTAGTATGTTCTGCTGAAGGACATAATTGTAGGTCGATGATCCCCTCATGTACTAAGTCCCAGATGTAGTGCATGTGGATCTCGATGTGCTTTTTACACTACCTCTGAATTGGATCTCTACAAAACTTCAGAGTGCTCTAGTCGTCACACCAAATGATGATCGGCCGATGAAACTGAATGCCCAACTCAGTGAGAAAATATTGTAGCCACATACCCTGAATGGTTATGTTAACTACCCCTATGTACTCTGCCTCTTCTGAAGATAGAGAAATAGCATCCTGCTTCTTTCTAGAGCAACATATTGGCCTAGAACCAAGACTGAGTGAGTAACCATATGTGGACTTGTGATCAATGCTATCGCCAGCCCAGTCAGAATCAGTGAAACCGATGAGGTCCAATGTAGAGTATGTTATATAATGAATCCCAAAGGTGATGGTTCCCTGTATGTGACGAAGGATACGCTTTGCATCCTTCCAATGTATCTCATGCGGCTCCTTCTTGAACCTGGAGACTGTTCCAACTGCATAGGAGAGGTCTAGTGTGGAGTGTGTGAGATTAAAATAATATCCCCACTAGATGTATGTACAGTGTGTTGTCCACCAGTGGAGTGTCCCCACCATACTAAATTCCGACTCCTGATAGGAAAGAAGTTGGGGCAGACTTGCAGTCTATCATGTGAAATATCTCAAGGAGATCTCATTCATACTTGGCCTAAGATAGTTTTATGCCTAATGCATCCTGACTAATCTCGAGTCCAAGGAATAAATGTTGTGGACCCATGTACATCATCAAGAACCTTCTATGCAAAATTCAGCAATCGTTGAAGTCAAGAAATTGATAATCATCAAATCATCAACATACAGAACTAGGATTAGAAGTGACTCATCCGTCCTAAGCATGTAAACATTCAGGTCTAAATTACAACGTATAAAGTTCTGTAATAGCAAGTAGGATTCCATCTTGGAATATCATGCCCTCGGGCCTTCTTGAGGCCATAAATGGACTTCTTCAATCGACAGACCAAATATGAATCCTACACAAATCCCTCGGGCTACTCCATACAGATCTTCTCAGAGAGATCATCATGAAGAAATGCATTCTTCACGCCCATTTGATGGACTTTCCATCCCTTGGTTTCAACAATGGAAAGTTCCAAACATATGGAATCCATATTCTCTACTGGAGTGAAGGTCTCATTATAGTCAATGTCGTGCACCTGCTGAAATCCTTTGGAAACTAGCCTGGCTTTCTATTTTCTAACATGTCCATCCGCTACTCTCTTGGTCTTGTAGACCCATCTACACCTGACAAGTTTCCTTCCTAAAGGAAGGGGAACCAGATCCCAACTCTGGTTCTCGAGGAGGGATTTGTACTCCTCCTATATGTTGGATTCCCAAAAGGGATTCTCGGCATCCTCGCCATAGGAATGTCGCTCTAAAGACTAAACCAAGAAAATATTTCTGGGTGGCATCGATTTTGTGGCAATGAGTGCAAGAGGAGGCTCCTCGAAATACGATCGATTCCTCCTAGTATTAGTTGGATCCCCAACAAGATATCCTACATCTTGAAGAGTAGTCTTGGCCCACTTGGGCCTCTACTCTGGCTCTGCATCTACATATGCATGCCTGACTATGCATATGAATGTACTAACTTGGTATCTGAATCATATGAACACTCTGAGTCATAACTCTCATCTAAAGAAGAGTCGGCATGTGCATTCTCATCATCTCTCACAGGTGGAAAAACAAAAGTGTCTGCATGCGACTGTTGAGGTACATGCAAGATAATTTCTTCGAATTGGACGCTATGCTCAATGATGAATCGGTCCAAGGAGAGATCAATGAGCCTATATCCCTTCACATCATCAGGGTATCCGACAAAGATACAGTTTCTTCTCTATGGATCAAGTGTCTTCCTCTTCTCAGAGGGAATCCTGGCCCATGCATGAGAACTGAATATGTGAAAGTGGGTCACTTCTAGTTTGAGGCCGCTCCAAGCCTCGTAGGGGGTATTATCCTTGGCATATCTATGGGGATATCTATTTTGGATGTAGGTTGCACAATTAAGTGTTCCATTCCATAATCTCTATGGAAGTGACTTTGCATGTAGCATGCAAGATGCCATCTCTTTCAAAGATCTATTTTCCGCTCAACAGCTTTGTTTTGCTGCGGAGTATAGGGAACCGTGTGCTGTAACTAAATCATGACCTCGAGACAAAGATTTTGTATCTCATGGTTGACATACTCCCCCCATTATTTGTTCATAGGGCTTTGATCTTCTTTCCTGATTGTGTTTCAACAAGGGCTTTGAAATCTTTGAGGTGTTGAAAGACCTCTGATTTTTGCCTGAGAAAGAAAGTCCATGTGAAGCATGAAAAATCATCAAAAAAAATGATCACGTACCTTGCTTTACTGATTGATGGATGCGGAAAAGGGCTCATTAGATACTATGGATCATGTCTAAAGGAAAGGAGGCCTTCTAAGTCTTTCCTTTGTTGAATTTTTCTTGAGGGTGTTTTCCAAGAACACATCCCTCACAAATTCCTTTGGAGAAGTGGATTTCAGGTAAACCATCAACCATTTCCTACTTGCCAAGTTGTTGCATATATCTAAAATTTAAATGCTCGAACCTTTCATGCCATATGCTACTACTTTCATCAGCATGGGTAAGAAGTAATGTAGAATCTGGTTCAATAAATTCAGAAAATGTGTAGAGTCTGGATTGATGATTTACCTCACTAGTAGCAACT
>JZKD02S2240568.1:505544-523038 GCA_000966675.3 Picea glauca
GACCCTATTTCATGGGATTCAGGGGAATGTATCTTTCCCATTGGTCCCTTGATTTTGACCTAGAACTAGAGATTTATGTATCCCTTGTGTGAGTGAGGCCACCTCATCTCCCTTTAATTTTTTCGGATGATTCCTCTCTCAGAGCCATTGGAGAGAAGCTCAATTATTTTATCGATTATATAGAGCCAAAAGGAAACCTATATTATTACGCTAGAAGTTGTGTGGAAGTACACATGGACAAGGGCCTCTCAAAGTTGGTGCAAATCAACATGGAAGGATGGAGCCATCTGCAAGCCCTAGTCTCCAGCTACCTTTTAAGTGCAATACTTGTCATGAGTATGGGCACTTTGCAAAGAGATGCCCAAGAAATCAAGAGGTTCAACCCTTTTCAAAGTAGCCATTGATTCCACCCAATGAAAATGAACATAGCTCTTTTAGGTAGGTAACCAAAAGGTGCAGAAATTTGCAATCCAAGGGCATGCAGAAAATAAAGAAATATTAGAACAATTCATCCATTCCATCTAGCAACATATTTGAACTCATTGGAATAAATTATTTGGAGCCAAAATTTAGGGAGAAAGGAACAAATAGGAAGAAGAACCTAGGGGAAGTGCAGACCCATTCAAGACTATAGCAAATCTAAAGACTACTCCATTGGAAGATCCTAAATTTGGATCATGTTATCTTGAAGGTGGAGTAGATCCATCCAAGTCTCATGCAGATCGAGAGACTTCCACCCAATAGGGAAATAAGAGAAGAATAAAGAGAAAATCCTTTAATGCATAAGGTTCATTCACTTGAGGCTTATGAATCCCCACCATAAGCTAGAGTTTTGAAAAAAGTGTCTCTTTCTTCCTCTCCCCTCACAAGTGAAAGGAATATAATTAGGAAAGACAAGAAAAAGAGAAAAAAACAAATATTTCCCCAAAGAGATATCAAAACACTTTGGACTCACTATTTAAGGGAGGGATTGTACTTTAACTCAGTCCAAAATAATGTTCTATTTTTGTATCAAGATAGGCAATTATGTGTTTTTTCTACACTCTATTATGTAATCAATTTATAATAGTTTATCCTGGTACTTGGGAATATGACATAAAAAGCTATTGTAAGAAGGCTCATCTTCTAATCAATTCTTGCTAGCTCAATCGGTTAAGGTGTGGTTTTCATTTTCTAGGTGACCCGAGTTCAATACACTTACGGTGAGTTTAGTCGGGAGGAGACACCCAAAAATCTAGCCATGTTAAGGGTTGGTGCGGCCCAAGCCGGGTGCGATTCCTGGGTGATTTTGACAGTTTAGATACTCTTGGGTTGTGGTTTCTTAGCCAATAGTTAAAAATGTTGGCCCCACAGGTTACGTACACATTTCTAACAAACAAAAAAAAAAAAAAGCTCATCTTCTCCTCCCCAAAATTGTTGGATGGAAGGAGAAAAATACAAAAAAAAATTATCCACCTTCTTAAACTTTGTATTATCAAGTTGTTCAGTGTAGCAATAACTTGTTTTTTCAGAGAAACTCTAAATATTTCAGTAAAGAAAAACATTCACACTCAAGTTATTGATAGTAACCATTTAATTACCCTCGAGTAGCAAGAGTTATATGTTGATTGTAATTAGCTAATCCAATCAACATCATGGAAAAATTAATGGTTTCCCTTTTCTCAATGTGCCCTTTTTTATTGAGTGAAGAATAACCATTACTTTGAATTGGATAATTATTTGAATTACTTCAAAGTTAACATTTAAAAAGTTAACATTTAAAGTTTAAAGTTAAAGTTTAAATTAAATATTTTTATTTAATTTAAAATTTTTATAATTTTTACAAATAGTTAAATTTAATTAAAAGAAATTTACTAATATTTTTTATAAATTTGATTTTTTTTATAAATTATATAAATTTGAATAAAATATTACATTTATAAATATCATTATATTATATTTTATGATTTTACTTATTAGTCCCTATCTTCCGTAGGGACTATAGTTTTTGGTCACAAGCCCAAACTCGAATCCAAACAAGGGCTCTGATAGAAGGGGTCGTCGTCTCTGCCCACGAACTTCAACACCATTATAGATGAAGCATCAACTTGGTTTTCTTCACCCTTTGGCAGTCGATGATATTTTATGCAATGGCCAGTGCATGCGTGTCGTTAATGTGGAGATTAAATCAAACACATACATTTTTTAAAAACTGCGTGTACATGTCAATGAAAAAATAAAACAAAGTTATTGTACATTCATTAAAGGCCATGTGATTTATATATTCAAGAGTTAAATACATATTTAAGCTCTTAATAGCATGTCCATTCATGATTAAAACACATGGAGATGTGGCGGTGATTCAAGCAAGTAATGTAGACCTTAGTCCTTATAGACAATGTTGATTGTCAAGAGTGTTATGTCTATGTATGCAGCAGTGTGTTACTTCTCTGACAAGTTGAAAATTGAAATTAAAATTTCAGAAAAAGGAGGCCTACTTGAGGCAAACACTAGTATCATGTACATTTGTCTTTAGCTTTTTATATAAAATGAAGCAAAATGAAAAAAAAAAAACATATATATTTATAAACTCAAATTTAAAAGAAATAGATTATATTTGGTGCAATTATAACTATTCAAAAATAAATTGGTAATTGGTAACTTTAATGAATTCTATAAACAACTTTTCAGTTTAACATTTTTTATTCACTTCTTTGTAAATGAATATTTTGTTTTCCATAGATTGAGAGTGAGGTGTTGGTTTAGTTGGTTAGTGCACCACATTAACAACTATTGAATTTTGAAAAGTTTAAATTCCATTTGGCTAATACTACCTAACAAAAATTCTACACACTTGATTCACCTACCTTTGGATTCTTTGTAAACAAATGCCTTATTTTCCCATGGATCGTTTCATCACACGGTATAACAAATGTCACTGCTGCATTAACCACTGCCAGACTTTGAAAAGTTTAAATTTTATCCAACTAATACTACCTAACAAAAAATATACACACTTGATTCACGTACCTTTACAGGTCTCGTAGTAGATATGTTTTCAATTGACATTAACTATTAACCTTCTACCATTTTGGGGTCGGAAGGCAGAGCCAACGATGAACCAGGGGGAGCTACTATGAACTTTCAATTTTTTTGGTGAGATAATATCCAGTGGAAGCCATGGTAGAAGGTTGGATAGTTTCATTGACTAGGCTAGGATTTGGAGGGCTTCGGTAGTCATTTCTCTCTGTCTCTATTTTCTATACTGGCTAGGTTTTTAGTTTTTAGTTAGCTCTCTGGAGGTTTTTTATTGCAGGATACTGCTATCTTAGAGGCTCAATGGTGGGTGGTGATTTTATTATAGTCTTTATATTTCTATGTCATCTTCCCCTTCTATTCTTGGTAACTGAACCATTTCCTTTGGGAACATGGAACTCTCCCTCATGTTTTCGTTTGTGGTATGGATATTGGATCACAGGTGGACTATTTATCCTTTATTATTTGTCAGTGGCATACTTATTAACACCCTACCTCAGATTTTGGTGTGTTTATAGCCCTAGATCTACGTGATTTGGCTTAAGTGTTTTCCAAGTGGAGACCCGATGGATCATATTAGGTTGGCAAACATTAATGCAAAGGTTAATACTTTAATGAATGAGTCAGTAGAAGGACTTTGGCAGGAGGAAGAAGTTAATACTAACCATACTTCTTCGGGGGTGCTTTCGGGTATACAGTCCATCGGTTTTTGTTCTAGTATTATTTCATCTGAATCACGGGTAAAACGCCTAAGCACTGAACATGGATTAGCACCTTCCTTAGACACTTACTTACCTTCCCTGTCGAAGTCTACACTAGGGGTTCTGAAACGGTTTGCGGTGAACGGTGCACAGAAAAATGATAAAGGGATTGAAAATACAGTTTCTCGTATTAAGAATCCTGGTCCTTCTATTGCGCACAAGTGTCGCACACAGTGGGATGCAAATAATATTATCAAAAGGATGGTCTTAGGTTCAGATATCGGGTTGGAGGACACTTGCAGGATGGCGCTTTGCGGCTTAGTGGGGAGATTTGCATATAGTAACTTATGCACAGAAACGTTAACTGACTGGTTAGAGCGTGTTTGGTTACCTATCCTAGGATATGTCCCAGAGGTTTATTATTTAACAAAAGGATGGATGGGTTTCTTGTGTAACTGTCCTAAGGATGTAGCTACACTGCTTGGAAAGAACTGAGTAAATGGAACAAGCAGTCTCATGTTAAAGAGATGGTGGGTTGCTTTCAACCCAGATACAGAATATTTCTCCTTAAGACACATTTGGGTACAGCTCTCGGGACTACCATTGTTTTTATGGAATTAAGGGGCACTGGAGGCCATTGGAGACTCGCTTGGTAAGTTCATTATGATTAACAGAGTTAATCTCTCGGCGGAAACAAGAAAAGTTGGTAGGGTTCTGGTTGAATTGGATGTGCATCTGGGGTTGCCGAAGACACTAGAGATTGAGTGGAGAGGAAAACGCTTCCTATAGAGAATTGACTACCTTGGTATTCCATTCAGATGCAATTACTATAGAAGTACCTCTCATCTGTGGCGTGATTGTAAAGGTTTTGGTGATGGAGATTCTACACAGGAAGGTTCTGATATTTTATACAGTACACTTGATTCCTCAATGGAAACAGGTTTCTATGGTTTTGAAGCTATTCAACAGGACCAGGTCGAACCCAGCTACTTGGAGAGTGCAACCTCAGTAATCGGTAAGGCTACAGTCACATTGCCCAGTTTTTTATAATTCTTTGTCTGTGTGGAACGAGAAGTAATAAACTCTTTTATTTGGATTAAGAGTGTTACTACAAATCTTGCTCGCCACCGGTAGCTGAAACATGGGGTTCGATTGAAACTAGTCTTTCCTCTGGATGTCGAGAACCCTTACATTTCTCCTCGACTATACTCTCGGTTATGGAGCCAGTGACTATCCTTGATAGTTAGGATTTGTCCTCTGTCAGGACTTCCCTTGGTAGTCCTTCACTGGAACCTTCCATTCCTTCTGCGACCACCTGTAGCCCGGGGACTAGTCAACTATTTTCGGGTCATCCTACCTCTCCACCTGGCTATAGACAACTGGAAGATGGGGAATCCTCACTCTCTACGATACTTGACTCACTGATCCCTTTCATCCGCGGTAATGATTCAAATTTTCAATTACCAGTTTATCTTGGTAAATCGGTTATTGACTCAGTGGCCAGAAAAGGGGAGGCTAACTGTTCACGGTCCACTAATGTAGAGATTGGAAAATAATTTGCATGGTCTTGGGGACTGGGAATTGAACATTCACTAGTAAAAACTAGAAGCGCACGGAAAAAATCTACACTTGATTCTTCTCATGATACAGTTCCACATACTTCCATCGAAGGTGGGGCCCTTAGAGAATTGAAGGCCCTTGCAAGGTCCAATTAATGTTACTCCTCTCACTCAATTTAAGGGGGCTTGGAGGCACCCTAAAATCAGCCTTGGTTTGAAGTTTTTTGGACAAAACTCGACCTAACATTGTTTTCTTATAGGAGACTCTGGTACACTCTGAAAAAGCTTGTTCTTTCTTTCACACCCTTCAGCCAACGTGGTTAAGTTGTGCGGTGAATTATGTTGGTACATTTGGTGGTTTATTGGTTTCTTGGGATCCAAATTACTTTGATCTGGTTCCTTTTCTAACTTGTGGTGGGATTTTATTGACAGGATTTTGTTTAGAAAGAAAAATAAAGATTAATCTTCTTAATGTCTACGAGCCTTGCGGGGAGCACAAACTATTCTGGGAAAGGATGAAAAATTCAGGCTTGCTGACTTTAAAAAACTTTATTCTTGCAGGGGATCTTAATTTGACATTATCTTCAGGTGAAATCTGGGGTGGTGCGTCTTCTTTGGGGTCACTAGCAAGGTTTTTCAATACTTATTTTCATAAAAATAAGCTTATTGACATTGTTCCAGGGAAAGTTATGCCTACCTAGTGAAATGGACGAGCGAGAGTGGATTTTATTGCTAAGAGACTAGACATATCTTTCCTTTCCGAAGATTTAATAGATACAGTTGGAATCTACAGAGCATAGGTGGAATATCCCTTCATCTCTGACCATGCTCTGATTTTGCGACAGTTGGATATACCTCCTATTTTTAAGGCTTTTCCGTTCAAATTCAACCCTCTGTGGATTAAAGAGAAAGGCTTTATATTGATGGTTCAAAAACTGTGGAACGATCCAAAGTATCTCATGGAGACTATAAAACAAAATTTGCTTGTATGGAAACTAAAATATCTAAAATTTATCACAAAAGTTTGGCAAAAGGAATGAAAGATTTGTAAAGATTCTAGACTCTGCTGTCTGGAGAAAGAGATTTCCTTCAGGTTACAAAACTTGGTGGGGGGCACATGTAATACTTTTGTTGATACGTCTTTAAAGGATCTGGAACAAGAAAGAAATACATTACTTAATGAAATAGAGGAGTAGTGGCGCCAGCGAAGTCGTGCTATCTGGGTACACAGTGGAGACCTAAATACTAATTTTTTTCATAAATTCGCGAGTTTCAGGAGAAATAGCAAGTATGTATGGGATATACAAGATGAAGCGGGACAAGTATACTGTGGACAGAAAAATATTTAAAAAGTTGCATTAAAACACTTCAAAGATTTTTACAAAGAAAAACCGGTACCTTCTACTAGTGATCAAGTCAGGGTGGTTGCATTGTTTACTAATATGATGAATGACACAGAGGCATAGGCTCTTTATAAACCTATTGATAAGGAGGAGTTGAAAAAGGTTTTATCAAATTTCAAAGTGGATAAGAGTCTGGGCCCGAATGGATGGACAACTGATTTTTTTAAGCATCTCTTTGATATCGTTGGGGAGGATCTCCTCGAAATGGTTGAAGAGTCTAGATTAAAAGGATTTATCCCAGGGGAATTAAAAATGACTTTTATTACTTTGATTCCCAAAGTAAACAAGCCTCGTCATTTCGGTGATTACAGGCCGATCTCACTCTCTAATCTTAGTTATAAAATTATTTTCAAGATTATAGCCGATCAGATTAAACTGATTCTGTCTAGATCACTTTCGGAGGAGCAATTGGGGTTTCTCCAGGGGAGACAGATATAGGATGCCATCAGTATAGTTCATGAGTGCATTCATAGCATTAAAAAGAAGAAAACAAAATCATTGGTTTTACAATTGGATTTACAGAAAGCTTATGACTGCATTAACTGGGACTTGTTGCAGATGCCTCTTCTCCAAATTGGTATGGGCCTAAACATGACAAATTGGATAATGAGTTGTGTGGTATCCACTTCCTTCTCATTTTGGATTAATGGAGAGGCCATTGATTTCTTTTAAAGCGGTAGGGGATTAAGGCAATGATGCCCTTTATCACCTCTACTCTTCATCTTAGTTATGGAAGGATTGAGTCTCCTTTTGAAAGATAGTCAAAGAGAGGGTAAGTTGACTGGTATAAAAGTGTCCAGGACAATAAAATTATACGCATTTTTTTTTGACGATGTGATCATAATGACAAATTCTACAATGCATGAGTGGTGGGAGATTGGCAAGGTGTTAAAATTTTTATGTTTGACTTCGGGCTTAAATATAAATGGAACAAAGTCTACTTTCCATCAAGCTAGACTGACGGAACATGATCTAATACCTTTCAAAGCTATTTTTCCTTTTAGATCTTGGAGCTGGATATGGGTTTCAATTACCTTGGTTTTTTCTTAAGTCAAGAGTGCATCGTATCGAAGATTGGGGTTGGTTAATAAAAAAGATGGAAAAAGGGATTAACAATTGGTGCTATAGATGATTGTCCTTAGGAGGACGTTTCACCCTTTTGAAAGATGTGTTAGAAAGCCATTCAATATACTGGATTTCTCTGGCAGTTGTCCCCTATTCTGTCTTGAATACAATGAGGAAAATGATGTACAATTTTCTTTGGAAAAGAAAAGGTGATTCTCACCAAATGCCAAGGGATTAATAAAACAATCTTTGCCTTGAAAAAATAGAACCAAGGGATTAAAATATCCATTGCATTTACACAACACAATATAGATATCCAATCCCTACTCTTAAGAAACACTTATGTCACATTCATGATCCCTCTCTTGGCAATTACCCATAGGCTACAATTCCTTACAACTTGTAAACCAGGCTTGTTACAATTCCATATATGTTCTGAACTATAGGGATGTTTCTCGTATACCTTGGATAGTTCCATAGAACTTGGTCACAACCATAGGGAATAAAATCAAAGCTATGTTTTTATCTAGGCCCTCTCATGTTCACAAAACAAACTCTAGATGTCTTTTCTCTAATCCTGGCCACCATAATTTCCTAGGAAATCCATCTTTGAATGGATTTGGCCTCCATTGACAAATTTTAGCAACAATGGCCTTTAGTTGTATCAACTAAATCCATGGCCTATTTCAGCCACCTCCTTACATAAAACAACTATTTCTTCCTCCTCTTGTTTAGTTAAAACTATAATTGTGTGTGTGAAACCATTTAGCCAATAATGCAATGATGTTGGTGCAATTCTGTATTTTTACAAAGTATCTCTTACTGATTATTTGTTGAATTCAATATCTTAATTTTCTTGCAGCATGTCCTCTTTTGTCCAGTGTCTAATAGTACTAATCTTCTTGGTTAAAATTGCACCTTGAATCGTAATTGTGTTGATATTTTACATATACAACTAGCAATTACAGTTCTTCTTTCGTTATTACAATTATTTAGCACATTAACTGCATATATAAGATCACTGAAAGAGAGACAATCACAGAAACAAGATAGACACAAAGATTATCCTGGGAAACCCTACCGGGGAAGAAAACCCAACAAACTTCTTCTAAATGGATTCTTCAACCAAGAACAATACCAAGACAGAAAACATATGGTCATTTTGTTGCATCACCCCTCTCTCTCCAAAACTTGCACACCTTTCTCTCTCTTGTGATTGAGTGAGATGAGTGAGTGAATGAGGCATATAGCCTCTCTATTTATACACAAGTGACTTTCCCTTTTTAACTGCTAGGGCCGACTTGACAAGTGTCTCTTGATTATACTTTACATTAGCCACAATAGGGGCCAACTTGAAATTTTGACTTTATTTAACAATAAATGCCACAATGGGGCTGACTTTACCAATACAATATAATAATATGCTTTTAGGGCTTTTGCATGATCAAGTGTAGTAAGAAAATATCTTTCGCAACTACATATTCTTCAACACTCCCTCTTAGCTAAGAATGTATTCTTTAGGAACAATCTGCTTATGCATGTTTGTACACTTCGGTCATTGTCTTGTTGAATTTCATGAATCTATATATCATAAGAAGTTCTGCACTTTCACCATCCTTTCATACTGGATTAATATACCATCCTGCGTTGGGGTAGTGTACCATCCTGCCTTGGGGTTACCAACCTGCACTGGGGTATCGTACTAGCCTGCGTTGGGGTTACCAACCTACGTTGGGGTAGTGTACCAGCCTACATTGGGGTTACCAACTTGCGTTGGGGTAGTGTACCATCCTATGTTGGGGTTACCAACCTGCATTGGGGTAGCATTCCAGTCCGCGTTGGGGTTACCAACCTGTGTTGGGGTAGCGTACCAGCCTGCATTGGGGTTACCAAACTACATTGGGGTAGCATACCAGCCTGCATTGGGGTAGCTCATCAATTTTGTCTATTACTTCCCTCTACTGGGAATCACATCACTTCCCTCTACTGTGGATTGCATCACTTCCCTCTACTGGGGATCACAACTCACTCCTGGAGAAAATAATCACTTCTCACTACTGGAGAAGTCTTTCTAGATCACTCCAAGCTTGTCTCTGAAATACTCGAACTTTACTCTGGACAGGGGCTTGGTCAACAAATCTGCTACATGTTCATTGGTGGCAATATACTGGAGTATTATTGCTCCCTTCTGTATCATGTCCCAAACATAGTGGTATTTGATCTCAACGTGTTTTGATTTGCATGAAACACAAGGTTCTCTGACAACTTCATCCAACTCTGGTTGTCACATAAAATGCAAGTTGTCTCTAATTCGAGATCAAATAGTCCTGCCAACAACTTTTTGAGCCACACTGCTTCTTTGTTGGTTGAGCATGCTACAATATAAGTGCCACACTAGTTTTCTTCATGTTGAACCATGCAGTAACAACTAATCCTAGGTTGAAGCAACATCCATATGTAATTTTCCAATATGCTACACTACCAGCCCAATCTAAATCAACGTAGTCATGTAGGCTAATCTCCTGATATGAGGTATATCTAATACCATAATCAATTGTACCCTTAAGGTACCTCAATATGTGTTTTTATGCAATCAGGTGAACATGTCTTAGCTCAACCATATACTGACTCAAGGTATTCACCACAAAAAATATGTCTGGTCTTGTGTTTTTCAAATACATCAGCGATCTGATCATCTATTTATACATGGTGACATCAATTGTTTCTGAAGATGCATCACTTAGTAACTTCAGATTTGTCAGCATGGTCATAGGCATGGCCTTGCAGTCCATCATATCGAATCTCTTCAAAATATCTACTATATATTTTCGTTGGTTTAGGAAAATATCAATTTGTCTTTGCCATACCTCTAGACCTAGGAAGTAGTGCATTATTCCTAGATATTTCATCTTGAATTATGCAACAAGCTTCCTATTTCTCTCGGCGATGGGCTTCTCTTCTCCTTTCAGAAACAAGTCATCTATGTATAGTAATAGTATTACTGGACTTCCATCCTCAACTTTGTAGTACAGGTTGGGATCTTCTTTACTCTTGGTAAAGCCCAAACTCATCAAGAAGTTATCCATTCTTCTGTACCAAGCCTTGGGGGCTTGCTTCAAACCGTACAAGGTTTTCTTTAGCCTACACACATGTGATTGTCTGTCATATGTCTGAAAACCTTGTGGCTGCTCCACATACACTTCATCTTCTATCTCACCATTCAGGAAAGTCGTCTTCACGTCCATCTGGTGTATCTTCCATTTCTTTACTACAACTATTGAAAGTACAGTCCTAATGGAAGTGTATCTTTCTACAGGAGAAAAGGTCTCCTCATAATCAATGCCTTCTTTCTGGGAAAATCCTCGTGCCACAAACCTTGCCTTGTACTTTTCAATATTTCCATCTGCTGCATGTTTTATTTTGCAAATCCATTTTGAGCTTACAACTGATTTTTCTTGTGGTCTTGGAACCACATCCCAAACATCATTTTTCAAAATGGATTGGTACTCTTCAATCATGGCATCCTTCAATTCCTTTTTTTCTGCAGCCTTTTCATAACATGTAGGTTCCATATCAATAATATCACTAAGGAGTGCCACATAACTAGAATAAGGTTTTGGTTTCTTGCTTTTTTTGTAAGTTCCTTCTCGAGCACCATATTTTTCTGCATCTTGTATAATCTCACGGGCCCAAGCTGGCGTCTTCTTTCCTCTAAGTGGATATGTGGGTCTTTGTGGCTCTGCCATGTCATGATATTCTATATCATGTTCTTCAGGTACAATATCAATTATCGAGTCTGCAACTCTTGGATCTATCGGTTCTTCATCATGGTCTTCATATGTATGACACTTCTTTGAATTTTTGAATGTTGCATCCTCATCAAAGGTAACATCTCTACTAATCTCAACCCATTTGTGACCAGGGATGTAGACTATGTATGCCTTCTATGTTTCACTATAACCGAAAAATATGCCCTTCTTTCTTGAAGGGTCCAATTTGGATCTTTTTTCCTTGGGAACATAAACATATACTGGACATCCAAATATTCTCAAGTGGATGACTTCTAGCTTCTTTCCTGTGAACATTTATTCTAGGGTCTTACTCCCAAGGACACGATAGGGTGTTCTATTATGCACATACATTGCAGTCCTTGTTGCTTCTTCCCATATATGTTTTGGTAAGTTCTGATCATGAAGCATGGACTTCACTGCGTCCATTATGGTTATGTTCTTTCTTTCTGCCACACCATTTTGTTGAGGGTTTTATGGAGTATAGAGCTCCCTCTTAATCCAAGCTTCCCCAAACAATGCCTTGAATTCATCTGATGTGAATTCTCCACCATTGTCTAACCTCAAGACCTTAATCTTCTTTTCAGAAAGGTTTTCTATGAGGGTCTTGAATTCCTTAAATTTTCTAAACACTTCACCTTTTGTCTTCAAGAAATAAATCCAATCTTTGCATGAAAATTCATCAATGAAGGAGGCATCATATACATACCCATTAGATGAAGAGGTGGACATAGGTCCACATACGTCTGAGTGTATAATGTCCAATACACCTTTGGCCTTGCTTTCACTGCTTGGAAATGGGCTCTTCACGCTCTTGCTTTCTGCACATCCCTTGCATATGCCTTCATGGTCCACCTGGATCTCAGGTAGTCCTGTCACCATCTTGCTCATGATCGATAATGACTTATAGTGTAGATGAGCAAGTCTTTTGTGCCATGACTCACATGGGTTTATGGTATTGTGAACTAGGGTTGTTTCTGAGTGTCCTTTCAATTTGTATAAGCCTCCCTCTTGGACACCAATCACAATTGCATCATTCAAGAATTTCCCTTTTGGCCACATTAGAACTTTTCCATCGACAAATGAAATTATGAAGCCCTTCTCTTCTAGAGCTAAAATAGAGAGAATATTCTTCCTTAACCCAGGTACAAGTAAAGCATATTTTACCTTCATCAATTTCCCATAATCCAACTTAAAAGAATCTTCTCCTACACCTTTGAAAGGATACTAATAATCATCTCCAAGTTTCACTTTATGAGGTGAGTCCTTCTTGATCAAATTTGACAGAGAGTACGGGTGTAACATACCCAACCACCCACATGCCGGGGTACGCTACCTTCAAGCCCACCCTTGGAATTTTTTCTCTTACCGATACCTTATCATTATTTAAGGATGCCTAAAATAAAAGACTTTAACAAAATGCACAGCAATAATCAACAAGCATGCATAGTCTAAAGATTCAATTAAACGATAATTAAATATGAAACGGAAATAACATTCATATACATGTAAATGATACCATAACAGAGAGAACTTATCTTTATTAAAGATGACACCAGTTGGTTGCAGACCAAGGACGTTCCACCCAGCCATAGACACCACTACTCCAAATCTCAACAACAGTGTCACCCTCGAGCCAGGGCTATGAATCCACAAGGATGGTTCCAGAGTGTTACTTGGGTTCCCAAAATAGTCAGATATCAAGCTCTCACAAGTTTACCAACACCCACAACAATCCAAGTACCCATCTCTCTTCTACCCAGCCTGTACCACCCCAAGAGAATGGACCTCCATCCTTCTCTACCACGCAGTCCCTCAGACAGTCCTTCTCCTTTATTTTCTAGGGACTCTAGCACAACTGGTCCAAAATCTCAATGTTGGAACTCTCGGGACTCGCAGTTGTGAGAAAAATAGGGCACATGCCAATGCATCTCAGACATGCATGCCCCAGGTCATGGCTGGATTGCACCAGCGACCATTACAACCAACTATCATGTGGCTAATTCTTAAGCAGTTCCTTTCACTTTGCCAAGCCAAGACACAGGTGAGGATGGATCAATGGATGGGTAAATGCGTGCATGGGAGTGCGTGAGGGAAAAATAAGGGAATGTACAGGGAATAAATGAACAAGCCATCAGTCGAACAACATCCAACCCCATAATCAGACCAGAGGTAGGTTTAAGTAACCTCGTGGGGAAATCAAGAACCTCCTGGCCTTCCCCAAGAATCTCCCATAACCAATCCCCTCCCTTAGACAAAAGGGGTAATTAACATAGGAATAAACACTTAACCCCTCAAGCCCCCTCTCTTGTGGAATCATAGCCCCTTATAACTCTAGTCCTTGTCCGTCTAGCAGCCAATGATGTGTTTATTATTAATAATGATAAGAAACATTACATGTCTTGGTCACACTGGCCTTTTAATAATTGTTTGGGCACTCTGGACTCTCATCATTGTAACAATACATTATTTAAAATGGGGGTTAAAAACTTGGGGTGTTACATCCCCTCCCCCTTATTTTGGTACTATCCTCAGTGCATATACAAAATAGAAATCAAAATCTCAAATTTATTCAAAAAGTTGCGGGTACTCTACCCGCATGGCTTCTTCATGCTCCCAGGTAGCATATTCAGGACCGTAGAAGGTCCACTAAAATTTTACCAACTCTATAACTCAATTCCGGAGCATTTTGAATTTTTTGTCCAACACCCGCACTGGCTGAACCTGAAAATCTCCCTCTGTCTCTACCTGAATCATATGTCAATCATTAACATGGTTAGGATCATGTACATATTTATTTAGTAAAGAGACATGAAATACATTATGCACATTCATGGAAGCAGGAAATGCAAGCATGTATGCAACTGGCCCTATTCTGTCCAATATTTCAAATGGACCACAGAATCTGGCTGCCAGCTTTGTACAACTACCCAATTTCAAAGAGCTTTTCTTGGGCTTCACTTTCAAAAGTACATGCTCCCCTACTTTAAATTCTCTAGATGTCATGTTCTTGTCTACATAAACTTTCTTTCTATCTTGAGCTTCCTCTAAATTCTGCTTGATCTTAACCACCTGGTTTTCCACGTCCTTGAGAAACTTCGGCCCAAGTACCACTCTATCTGTTGGGTTGTCCCAACTTACTGGAGTATTGCATTTCCTACCATACAAGGCTTCAAATGGGCTCATTCTCAATGAAGCTTGATACCCATTATTATATGCAAACTCAACCAACTGTAAGTAATCTTCCCACTTAGATGGCTTATCCATCACATATATTCTCAGCATGTCTTCAATTATTCAATTGACTCTCTCTATTTTCCCATCTATCCGGGGATGATATGTTGTGCTAAAGTTTAGATTTGTGCCAAATCCTTTAAACAATCCCCTCCAAAAATTGGAGGTAAACTTTGTATCTCTTTCCGAGACAATTTTCCTAGGTATCCCATGCAACCTAGCAATTTCCTTCATGAAAATTTCAGCAATATTAGTTGTTGTATGCGTTGTCTTCACAAGCACAAAATGAGTAGCCTTTGTTAATTTGTCAACCACCACCATGACTGAATCATGTTGCTTATTCGTTCTGGGTAATCCTGTGATGAAATCCATGGTGATCACTTCCCATTTCTTCTTTGGAATTGGCAATGGTTGCATCAAACCTACTAGATGCCTATGCTCAGCCTTCACCTTCTGACATTCCATACATCGAGTGATGTAATCAACAACATCCTTCTTCATTCCCGACCAAAAGAACTGGCTTCTTACTGCTGTAATTGTTTTCTGGTAACCTGGATGTCCAACATAAGGGACATCATGCATTTCCTTCAGTACCACATTCCTCAGTGCTCCAGAACTAGGAACATAGATTATATTTTTATGTGTGAGTAATCCATCTTTCTTTATCTTGTACTCCTTTATTTTCTGTTGTACATCTCCTTGCTGTAAGTTTTCCTTTACCTGTAGGTAATGCTGATCTGTAACAAGACCATCTAAAATTATGCTCTTCAAGTCTGACTGATGCATACTGACAACAGTAGAATGCATGAGATGCACTCTCCTACTAAGTGCATCGGCAACTTTATTCTCCTTTCCCTTGATATGCTTGGTATTGAAGTCATACTCACTTAAAAATTCTAGCCATCTTGTTTTCCTGGCATTCAAGGTTTGTTGTTCAAAAAGGTACTTCAGGCCAACGTGGTCCGTCCTTAATTCAAATTTCTTCCCCATGAGATAATGCCTCCACATCCTCAAGGCGTGAACAATGGCAACAAGTTCCAAGTCGTGGGTGGCATAGTTCCTCTCATGTTCCTTAAGCTTTCTGGACTCATATCCAATGACATGTCCATTTTACGTGAGGACTCCCCCAAGTCCTTCCTTACAAGCGTCTGTACATACCACAAAACTTTCATTTGGGTCAGCAATCTTTAACACATGCGCACTAGTAAGTAATTCCTTCAACATATTAAAATTATTTTCACACTTGAGTGTCCATTCAAATTTAGCTCCCTTCTTTTGCAAAGAAGTGATAGGATGAGAAATCTTATAGAATCCTACTATGAACCTTCTGTAGTAGCCAACTAATCCCATAAAATATCTAATGTCTGGCACATTTCTGGGTTTTGGCCATCCTCTAATGGCTTCGAACTTCTCTGGATCTACTGCTATGCCCTGCTCTGAAATAATGTGTCCCAAGTAATGGATCTGTTTTTGATAAAAAAGAACACTTACTCAACTTGGCATACAACTGATGTTCTCTCAATACTTGCAATACCAGTCTTAAGTGATGTTCATGCTCCTCTTCAGACTTAGAATAGATAAGTATGTCATCCATGAATACTATGACAAACTTGTCCAAATAATTTTTGAATATACCATTCATTAAGCGCATGAAGGCAGTTAGTGCATTGGTCAATCCAAATGGAACCACTACAAATTCATAATGCCCATACCTGGTCCTAAATGAAGTCTTATGAATGTCTTCTTCCTTGATTCTTACCTAATGGTATCCTGCCCTCGGGTCAATTTTTGAAAATATCTTTTCTCCTCTTAGCTGATCAAAGAGATCATCAATTCGGGGTAGAGGATACTTGTTCTTTATATTGTACTTGTTCAATTGTCGAAAGTCAATACACAGCCTCAAGGTTCCATCCTTCTTTTTGACAAAAAGTACTGGTGCTCCCCAAGGTGAAACACTTGGACGTATGTACCCTTTCTTCAACAATTCCTCCAACTTCATTTGTAATTCTTTTAACTCTGGTGTGCTCATTCTGTAAGGGGTTTTTGACACCAGGGCAGCTCCTGGAACTAAATAAATTGAGAAATATATCTCCCTTCTCGGTGGAAATCCAGGTATTTCTTCGAATACATCTTCAAATTCCTGTAGTACCGAGAAATCTTCGAGGCTTGGCCCCTTTGTATTATCTGGCTCTTCCACATGAGCTGCATACAATTGACATCCTTTCCTAAAGCATCATTTTAGCTGTAAGGCTGAAATCTCCCTTATAGAGATGGGTCTCGCAACTCCTTTCACAATGCTCTGTTTTCCATTTCCATCAAGACATGTAAACGTCTTGTTATGACAATCTAGGACAACATGATGCTTGTCCAACCAATCCATCCCAATCAGAACTTCATAAGACCCCAATGGGATGATATTTAGATCCATACTAGTATTCATGCCATTAAAACTTATGGAACAACTTCTGACCATATCATGGATTCTCCCTTTGGTTCCAGTGGCTAACTAAACCAAACTTGCTTTTTCAGGCTTACTTTTATCCAAATGTAATCTATCTACTATCTTAGGATCAATGTAGCAATGACTTGCTCCTGAATCAATCAAAATAGCAACAGGTTGGTTGTCATTGATGTCAACCCTTGAAGAAAGACCCGTAGCACAAAGGTTTGGGTAATGGACCCAATAGTGTTTGATGTAAACATGACTCATTATTGTTTTGTCATGGTTG
>JZKD02S2240568.1:558996-571137 GCA_000966675.3 Picea glauca
ATTTTATTTGGATTGTTTACTTCGCTTACTACACTTTGTAGGTACCATGCACCCAACATGATATTTCAAGTTATCTTGGCATAAAAAAGACAAATTCAAAACCAAAAACAAATTTTTTGGAAAGAGAAGCAACACAAATAAAGTGGCAATAAGAAGTAACTTGGGAGGAGATAGACATAGGCACTAACTTTTAACAAGAATATGGCCATGAGAAAGAAGGAAGTTAGCGTAGCATTGAGAAATGGAGAAAATTGCAGAGTAGGGGCCACGACATTCTTAAGTTGCATTATGCTAACCCTCTCGTGATCCCCTTGACCCACTCTCTGATTTCCTGGTGGTCAGGCGAGGGATAATTTTGGTGGTAACAAACTATTCTACCTGCTTTCTCTCATGGCTTGGGGGTTCGAGAAAACATGGCCATCATCGTGGACAGAGGCAACATGCCAACAACATTATGGCTATATCTCTTTTTTGTTAATATGAATTTGGTTCCGACAACTTACAAAAAACATTGTATAGTTTTTTTGGTTGAAATTGGGCGATGTCAAAAGTAATATTTTTTAATCAATTTAGAACTCTAATTAAATTGTTGATAATATAATCAAAATTAAACAAAACCCATAAGGGCATTTTCATAGTTAGAGGAAGATATTATGGAAAAATTATTATGAAGTTTTCATTAACATCTCCTCCCACCCTCATATACCTCCCCTCACACACCCTCACCATCATACTAAGTTTTCTTTGATGTTTCCCCCTACCTCTATCTTCGCCCTCACCTTTATATTAAGTTTTTCCTAAATATCTTGCCTCACCTACATTTCGATATTAAGTTTTTCCTAATAACTCCCTCTACCCCTATTATCATCCTCACTCTTATCTTTACACTAAGTTTTTCTTAAGTCGTAGGCTAAATGTTATACGAAACGGCGATTTTTTCCGGAGACACTTTCCTGAAATCTGGCAAGAAATTGTTAGATTCGTAGATTTGAGTGATTATTTTTGTATAATCCGAGTGCCCTAGGATTTTTTCAGCATGTTGAATCCATTTCTACATTCAAAAATGGATTTTGAACAACAAAAAATAGTGATTCGTATAAATTTATATCCTCGGATTCCAGCAAAAAAACCATTTCATAGAACAGCTAAACAACTCGTTTCCTTTATATCTCCCCTCATTCCACACTCATCATAGTAAAACTTTTCCCATATCTTAAAAAGGACTTTATAAGCTTACTCCATTTAGGTTAAAAACGGTTAATTGTATTAGAGTGCTTTGACATAAAATGAGAGGAGATTCACGTGGTGATCCATCAGTGAAGTTTGACAGAGGTAGACTCACATTGGGTCGCCATTGTCGGCAGGGGAGGTCCAATAATCCGGTAACTATGTCGTTATCCCCACGAACTAGCAACTATGTCGTTATCCCCACGAAGCCCTAATACCAAAACCTAAGGTGCTTCCTTCATGAACATCTTGTCTTCAACTACCACAATCCTTAGTCCCTACGATATTCAACGCACAATGCCGCATTCTCTACAGTGCCCTAACGCAAGTTGGATCGACGTATGGGTCCCACCATAAGGCGCGTATTTGCTAAAGTAGTACAATGCACTAAATAAATAAATGTAAATTTGGTTTTTGAATATCATAACATATATATATTAATTAATTGGTGTGTTATAAGTGTATATTGTTTGTAATATTTTAGGATAATTTTGATAAAATTCAAACATTACAGAGAAGATTAATACGATCTCTGCTCCAGGATGACACAAAATTGACAAATGGTCAATTTTTTTTATTTAAAATAGATTTCTGTATAAGACAATGCACTTTTTCAGACGTTTTGATGAATAATATATATTTTTAATTTTAATTATCAATTATGAGGAAAAGATTGATACAGTTTTTAGTTTTGTTTAAAGGAGACAGTTCTACAAAAATGTTAAGATATACAATGTAACTAAGTCTCATTCTGGTCATTACTTTACGATGGTGTAACCGAAATGCAACTTATGTTCAGTGGTGGGATAAAGTTCCTCAATCGTTACGAGTGTTGAAAGTTGTTTAGCTTTATTTATGATCAGTGTTATTATAGGTCTTAACATATGAAAAGTTTCACACTCTACAAAATTATATGGGACTTTTCATTCGTGAACGTCCTCCATAGATATAGCAGGAATCAAATATGTACTTCAAACTTGACAAGGAAAGTGGTACATGTATTTGTGGTTTTCAATACATAAGGGAATCTTGTGGTTAAGGATAATAATAATTTCTTTTTATTTATATGCAGTCAATTGTGTTGGATTTTAGGTTTACAAATAGAATTCATAAACAAAGGTGAAGATATAGAAATATAAAACATTACATAACAAAGATGAAGAGAAGGGGACAATTGTAATCTTTATTGCTCCATGGAGAAATGGTTTACAAGTCTCAAGAAACTCCTCACGGGCTTCTTCATTTAAACATGAGATTATCAAGCATTTCTAGTGATATGGAAAGCCAAACGCTTAAGAAACCTTCGCCCAAACAAATATCATTGCAAGGTGTGTTGTCACAACCCAACAATCTCCACCTTGAAAACAATTTCCTGATACCTGGCCCAACGAATCAAAGATCACCTTCCTGCAAGCCAAGAGAAGCCAAACACCACTGGAGCTTTTCTAACAACACTGGTTGCATGAACATGTCTACACAGTTTGCTCCAATATGGACCACTCCACCTCCACTTAATTAACATAACCACAAACTAAATCACTGCAACCATTGTAGGTGATACTCATGCTTGTCAGACAACGAAGCACCCATTTCCATGCTCTTTACCTTTTTTTGTCATGTGTTCACTGACAACACCAACTGCATGTGAAATACTTGAACATTCCATCACAATCATCAACCTTCCTACTGCATTTGCATAAGGTACACGAGCTATATAATCCTTTCTTTCTTACTACTAGGATATAAACTTGAAGAAATCATACAATGGAAAGCTAAGGGGATATTTACCAATTTCACAAAGTTCAAGCAGAGCCTCATCAATGACAACCACAACATACCATTTCTCCCATATCTATATACTTCTATGCCAAATATTTGTTTTAATACTCCTAGATCCTTCATCAAAAGTCATATCCAACTGAGCCTTTAACCCGTTGACTCAACCATGCTTTGCTTGCAACAAACATATCATCAACATAACACCAAGATAATGAATATGCCATAAAACAATGATCATACTCACTTCTTAAAAAACTTTGGTTCACCATGAAGGAATCAAACGTCTTGTACCATTGCCTGGTTACCTTAGAGCATATAATGATTCCCTAAGTTTGCAAACAAATCTCATTTTGTGATCCTAAGCAATTTCTCATAGTACATATCTCTGCTACTGATGATTTGTGGACAGTAAGATCCCACAATCTGCATCCCTTAGCTTCATCAACATAACCACAAACTTTTTTCCATTGACCAAATTTGGCCAAGCCAGCCAAGTGAGCCTTCACCTATGATCCAGGTGGATATCGGTGGCCACCCACCTATTCTAACTGGCTCCTCTTGTTAGTTTTTAGTTCAACACGTTCTTCTGTACTTCTTTGTAATTGTGGGTTCTACACTTCTAGGGTTGTTTGAAGCCCTACACATCTTCCAGGTGGATACTAGTGGCCTCTCACCTAATCCAAATGGATTATTTTGTATGTTTTCATGTTAACACACCTTGTTGTACTTCCAGAGCCATTTTGGATCCCTAAACAATGTTTTTTTGGCTCGCCACAATCAAATGGTAGGAAGAGTCAAAGTTTGATAGCATAATGTGTATCTCTCTAAAATACCTTTCCAACGGGCTATCACGCACCTAAAACAAAGATTGTATGTAAAAGTTACGACCCTTGGAAGTTGAGGTACCAACTTACCCATAGGGGCCCACATGAATTTTGGCGTTTCACCTCCTAGGGTTAGGATTTTGGATTTCTAGGGTTTTGGAATTCATGAGTAATATCAAAAAATCCTCTGGAGTCTCATTGTAATTATTTTTGCTCAGAAAGATAAGTGTAGAAGCCACATCTCTTCTCAAAGATAGCTACCACCATTTGAGCAAGTGTTTCAGTTATGCAATTTTACAATTTTAGCCTATTTCATTTATTCAATAGAATATGTTGTTCACTGAATATCTGTATTGTTCTTCATATATCTGTGTTTATTGTATTCATTATGTTAATCAGTTCGTTCCTCTCCTAAATCCGGACCAGTGGTATCAGAGTGGTCTTCTCTTCATTTATTTTTCTTCGTGCATGTCCCCAACAAGATCTGGGTACAAGAAGTTGGGAATCGAACCAATCGAGCCGTTGCAAGATCGGTCATGCCAAGCCCAACAACAACCCATGGGAGACGAAAAGAAATATGATGGAGCAGAAGATCCTTTTAAAATGTTTCTCGAGGAAGCCCTTGGCACAAAACTGAAGAATGTCGCTCCAGGAAGTCATTCGTGGCCGAGTTGAAGGATTCCAAGTTAGAGGCCGATTCTGATTCCAAATAAAATCCACAAGGAGGGAAGCATATTATAGATGTTGAACCCAGTGCCACTGTCACCACCACCAAAGTTTAGCCAAGCAAACCAGAAGAAATAGAGGAAGAGGAACGCCTCTTTCACTCACAGATGTGGGTAAAGGTGGCTCCACTTCATTTCATTGTTGATAGCGACAGTCAGAAGAACCTGATCTCAGCAAAGGTCATCAAGCGGTTGGACCTGACGACGACACCGCACCCTCAACCCTACACCATCGTTTGACTTTTCCAAGGAAGATGTAACGTTCCTGACCATCAACCCCATGGTCGGGTCAACATTACTACGCGGAAAAACACTACTGTAACATATTATGCATTCTTATGAAATGCAATTGCTTAATTACAGTTAAACACAACGTAATCACATTAATACCATTAGCATACACAATCCATGGCATTAACAATAATTCCAGAATACAACAGAATACATGTAAACATTGCTAGAATCACAGACATGCATATTTAATTGAAATTATACGCATGTATATACTTATCTTTTAGACTAGATGTAATTCACCAACTGCGTGTAGACCTCCCATGAGCCTCGCAGCCTTAGACCGCGTTTCTCATCACTCTCAGCAGTAGGTCACCCCTGAGCTGGGACTAAGCTCCAGTGGGTAGGGATTCCTAGGCTAGGCAGGGAATACAGGAAGACACACAGTCACAGGAGAAGGATTATCTCCCAAGAGCCACTTATGTCGACTGCCCACAGACTCTCATTCCCCACATGTGTGTCCCACCCCAGGAGTATACACCTTCACTATCACCAAGACAGTCCATCGGCTGCTAACCTCCCTTCCCTTGGGCTTCAGCAACAGACCGAACCAGAAGTCTCTGAGCTCTGTGGCAACTACAGGACTCCTTCCAGGAGTTCTCACTTCCTCCGTGCACTCTCTCACCTGGAGAGAGTCGCTCACAGACTGGGTAACTTGCCTCTTCAACAATAATCACCTCCCTCACACTGGCCAGCAAGCCACACACAGTCCAGCACTGTGTGGCCACAACAATCAATTGGGAAAATGGGTATGGACACTCGAAAGGGAAACGATCATCGCTAAAGCATAGCGCGACTCTCTCTGGTTTCAGAGATGCGTAAGGTGTACAGAGGTTCAATCACAGAGGCCAAACACGTATAGATGGAGAATGGAGGAATAAAATGGGCAGCTCTTGTAAGCTTTTCCACCACCACCATGATCGAATCATGCAACTTGTCTGTTCAGGGCAATCCCGTAATAAAATCCATCGTCACTACTTCCCACTTCCACTCAGGAATGGGTAAAGGTTGTAGCAACCCTGCTGGGTGCCTATGCTCAGCTTTAACTTTCTGGCACTCCATACATCTAGCGATGTATTCAACGATCTCTCTCTTCATACCCGGCCAAAAGTAATGGCTCTTGACTGCTGCTACTGTTTTTTGATATCCAAGGTGCCCTGCATAAGGCACATTATGCATCTCCTGCAAAATCATCTGTTTCAAGCACTGGACATTGGGTACAAAAATTCTGTTCTTGTACAACAGTATTCCATCTGTTTCCAATTTATAAATTTCCATCTTCTGTGGCATATTACCCTACTGTAGCTTGGCTACCAATTCTCTATACTGCAGATCTGCATTTGCAGCCTCCAGAATTCTGCTTTTAATATCAGTCCGATACATGCTAATGGTTGTATCATGTAATTCATGCACCCTCTTGTTGAGTGCATCAACCACTTTATTCTCCTTTCCTTTGATATGCTTGATCTCAAAGTCATACTCACACAGAAATTCTAGCCACCTACTTTGTCTAGCATTTAAGGTTGGCTGATCAAACAAATATTTCAGACTGTTATGGTCTGTTCTGATTTCAAACCTCCTTCCCATGAGGTAATGCCTCCATTTATTTAGAGCATGAACTATGCCTGCCAACTCCAAGTCATGGGTTGCATAGTTCTTCTCATGCTCTTTTAATTTCCTGGACTCATAACATATTACGAATCCGTTCTGACTGAGTACCCCTCCCCGTCCTTCTTTGCATGCATCAGTGTATACTATGAAATCTTCATTTGGATCTGCAATCCTCAGGATTGGAGCACTGTTTAACATCTTCTTCAATTGCTGGAAACTTTCCTCACATCCCTCTGTCCAGTGAAACTGCTTCCCCTTTCTTTACAAGGAAGTGATAGGGTGAGCTATCTTGGAAAACCCTGCGATGAACCTTCTGTAATAACCAACCAATCCCATGAAGGATCTAACTTCCATTACGTTCCTTGGCGCTGACCATTCTCTAATGGCTTCAATCTTCTCAGGGTCTACTGCTATCCCATCCTTCGAGATATGTCCCAAGTAATGGATCCGCTCCTGATAAAACGATCACTTGCTCAGCTTGGCATACAATTGGTGCTATCTTAGCACCTGCAACACCATCCTCAAATGTTGTTCGTGTTCTTCTTCGGTCTTGGAATACACCAGAATGTCATCTAGGAAGACGATGACAAAATTGTCTAGATAGTCCCTGAATACTCCATTCATCAAGCTCATAAAAAAAATGGGTGCATTTGACAGTCCAAATGGCACCACTGTGAACTCGTAATGACCATACCTTGTTCTAAAGGCGGTCTTGTTGATGTATTCATCTTTTATTCTTACTTGGTGATATCCCGATCTTAGATCTATTTTCGAAAAGATCTTTGCATCCTTCAAGTGATCGAAGAGATCATCAATCCTCGACAGAGGATACTTGTTCTTCACCGTTACTTTGTTCAATTGCTTGAAATCGATGCACAATCTTAGCATTCTGTCCTTCTTCTTTACAAATAGGACTAGGGAACCCCAAGGCGACACGCTTGGGCGTATATACCCCTTCTTCAGAATTTCTTCAAGCTGTAGCTGCAACTTTTTCATTTCTGGCGCACTCATCCTATACGAAGCCTTTGACATTGGAGCTGCTCCAGGCATCAAGTTCACAGAGAAATCAATATCCCTTTTCGGAGGTAGTCCAGGTACTTCCTAGAATACATCTTCTAACTCTTTAAGTACCTCATGATCCTCAATACTTGACACCTTATCCTTAGGCGTTTCCCCCACATGGGCTGCAAATAATTGAAATCCTTTTCTGTAGCACTTCTTCAACTGCATTGCTGAGATTTCTCTAACAGTAACAACTCTAGGAATTCCTTGGACAACTCCCTGATTCCATTCTTCATCTAAGAAAGTGAATGCCCTGTTCCGATAGTCCAAGATGGCATGGTGTTGGTCCAACCATTCCATCCCAATTAGACAGTCATAAGAGCCTAACGACATAATGTTCAAATCGGCCTTCGTGCTCAGTCCATTCATGTCTACAGGACAAGACTTGACTAACTCCGTGACTTTCCTCTTGGTTCCTGTAGCTAGCTGCACAAACCAAAACTTTTCATGTTTGCTTCTTATCAAATGCAAACTTTCTACCACTCTAGGATCTATAGAACTATGGCTAGCCCTTGAATCAACTAAAATAGTAAATGGTTGGTTTTTTATCATACATTCTACTTCAATCATGTGCGACTGATACTCAAATTGCTTGTTGTACAGGGCTGCGTAGATACTTGGAATTCTACTACCCATGTCCTCCACTGTTTTAGCCTGTTGAACATTGTGGAGAACTCTTACTTTATCATTTATGTGGGGGAAATCCCTGTACCTATGGTTTTCTTTACAACCCCAACATTCCATAGGTGGCGGCCTTGAAATTTGCCCACCCACTTCAACCTTCCTGGGATCTCTAAGAGACGACTGTCCTTGATGACTTTTTCTGAAAAAGGGTGGTTTATTTCCCTTCTGCCTCTGTTCTTTCTTGAACTTTTTCTGGTCATCCCAAGCCTTCCAAAAGGTAGGTTTTTCTCTTTGTTGTTCAAATAAGCACTTCGCTCTTCTTATCATTTCTTCCATAGTCTTTGGGACATCATATTGAATCTTATCCCCAATAGGAGGCGGTAATCCACTCAGGTACCTCTGAATCTTAACAGACTCATCTTTGATGAATGAAACATACTTCAGTAATTCCAAAAACTTTCGTTCATACTCATCAATGGTCTAGTTGTCCATATTGAGTTCAAAGAACTCTTTCATCTTTCTGTCATAATATCTTTTAGTTAAGTATTTCCTCTTGAAATACCTCTTGAATTCTTTCCATGTGATGTCCCTTTCCCTGATGTGCTGCACCTGCACAAGTTGATCCCACCACATGGATGCCTTTCCCTTCAATTGATACATGGCAATCCTGCCTTCTGCATGGGAGGAATAATTCTACAGTTGAAAGTATTTCCTCATACCAAGCAACCAAGTTTCGACATCTTCCTCCTTCTTATGTTCTCCATCGAACATTGGAGGCTTGATCTTGTTCATTTCCCCTTTCAATTCATCCATCCCAGATATCATGTTCTTTCTGGTAGGAGATGGGCTTGAACTACTGTGTGCTTCCCTACTAGAATGCTTTGGGGAGTGACGACGATGTCTTCTGACACTCCTTGATCTTCTTTTCCTCTCAGGGGTCTTATGACTCTCTATCTTGCTTGAGTCACTCTCCTTTTCCAATTTCTTTTCTATTCTTTCCAGACTCTTCAACATCCTTAAGTTGAATTCACCCTACTTATCCCTGACTTTCATGAGCATTCGACTATCAGCTCGACGAGCGTGGGCATCTTTCTACAATATTTCAATTATTTTCATCATATGTTCTTCCTTATCCATCTCTTTTCCTTGCCCATTAGAGTTTGATCCTTCGACTCCCAAGTTGACATTCCTTCCTTGTCTTTTGTTCTCTGAATTGGAGGCAATCCACACCTCTTCCATTCTCTGCTCTCAACGAAAACCCTATTTGGTTTTGGCACTTGGTAAGCTTCTGCAAACACACGTGTAGACAACAGGGATTTGTCAGGTCGTCATTCTTAGAAAATTCCACACATTCAAAACCATTCTGATTTAAGAAAACGCTTCGACTTCACAAATTTTTCGAGTTCTGCTCGGCTCTGTAATTTTTGGTGATAACTCCCTCTTTCTTAGCCCCTACCCTCGTAACCAAGGTCATGAAAAAATGCTAGACTACTAGGTTCTACTCGGGCTTTCGACCTTCGAAGAGTTTAAGGTACACACAACTATCTCCTGGAGTTTTGATTTACCGAATTTGTGTAAATCGGGTGGATCAATGGTCCACGTTTACCCAACATCCAACGGTTAAAAATCCGCTACGGTTTTTCCGTCTTTGAAGATTTTGGGACTTCGGGACTTCCGGTTTCGGGGTTTCGGTAATCGGGAGTTCGAAATGTAGTGACCCAAACCAATGGTCACTCCATTCCCCGAACTCCGATACATGACTTCTTGTACGATATCCAACGATCCTCGATGATTTGTATCCAACGGTCGAGATCTTTTCGGAGTTTCATGAACTGGGAGTTCACAATGTAGCAACTCCAAATCTCTTGTCACTTCAATCGCCGAATTCTGATATGGGAATTCATGTATGAGATCAACGACTGTGAGCCTCCCCTTATCCGACGGTCCAGATCTCTCCTAAGATTACACCTGTCAAAGCCCTTCAACCCTAACTTCCTCACTAGTTGGTTGGATCTGACAACTTACAGGATTTCGGTACGTCTTCTTGGAAGCGCTCCACCATCCGATTCTATCCTTGTTAATCTCTTTCACGATTCGGGACTTGCAGTGACCAAGAATTTGGCCTGCGCTCCAAGTTCACAATCCCTGAATTCACGAAAATGATCCAACGGATCAAACCAACCACGATCAATGACCCATGTTTATTCTAGATCCTAGGGTGGCGAGTTTGTGCATCCACTAACCACCTTGCAACTTATGGCTATCTTACGATCCTCGCGATTTCACGAATTCTCCACAGAGAATTCTGGCCATCCAACTCTACTTCTCAAGGACTTTTGGTCAATGACTTGGTACCCTCCTTCTGAACTTTCATCTACTTGATCCAACGGTCTTGATTCCCCACGATCTGACAACTTATATCTCATCGAAATTTCGCGTATCGGGATTTCGTGTGTCACGAGGTCGAAAGATTTTCTACCTTCGTCCTCCCTATTCTCGAAATGCTGATTTCTTCCTGGACAATTAATGGTCCAGATCTATCTTAGATCGACGGTTGTGATCCAATCGTGAATTTGCGTTTCGTGAATTCTCACAAAATCACCCTTAGACCATTTCAAGTTACGAGTCAGTGAAAGGTTGATTGCTCTCCACGCGTTCTTTCCGATGGATGGTCCTGACGAATTTGGGATTTCACGTATCGCGATTTCCACACTCCTGTGCAACTCCAAATGGTTTTAAACCTTGTGCACGTTCTCTATATTTGACGGTTGTGAGGGTTCTCCTTTCCTCCCGAACATATTCTATGGCTCCAACACTTCTGGTGTGGAGTTCTCTCTCTCCCTGTGGCCATATACCACACCGACTGCAGTTTTATAATACCGCTACACCTCCTGAGCTTTGTAACATGGTCAAGTAGTCTGTTGACACTCAGAAACATTCTGAGGTCTGAAATTAGTCCTCCAGACACAATTTCTTCTCAAAACCTCAGTCCAAAGACCACTTATCCGGCCCATCCAGGCTCAACATTGAAACTAGGCTCTTATACCATACTGTAACGTTCCCGACCATCAACCCCATGGTCGGGCCAACATTACTACGCGGAAAAACACTACTGTAACATATTATGGATTCTTATGAAATACAATTGCTTAATTACAGTTAAACACAACGTAAGCACATTAATACCGTTAGCATACATAATCCACGGCATTAACAATAATTCCCGAATATAGCGGAATACATGTAAACATTGCTAGAATCACAAACATGCATATCTAATTGAAATTATACACATGTATATACTTATCTTTTAGACTGGATGTAATTCACCAACTACGTGTAGACCTCCCATGAACCTCCCAGCCTTAGACCGTGCTGCTAATCACTCTTAGCAGTAGGTCACCCCTGAGCTTGGACTAAGCTCCACCGGGTAGGGATTCCTAGGCTAGGCAGGGAATACAGGAAGACACACAGTCACAAGAGAAGGATTCTCTCCCAGGAGCCACTTATGCCCACTGCCCACAGATTCTCATTCCCCACATGTCTGTCCCACCCCAGGAGTATACACCTTCACTATCACCAAGACAGTCCATCGGCTGCTAACCTCCCTTCCCTTGGGCTTCAGCAACAGACCGGACTGGAAGTCTTCGAGCTATGTGGTAGCTACAAGACTCCTTCTAGGAGTTCTCACTTCCTCTGTGCACTCTCTCACTTGGAGAGAGTTTCTCACAGACTGAGTAACCTACCTCTTCAACAAAAATCACCTTCCTCACACTGGCCAACAAGCCACACGCAGTCCAGCACTGCGTGGCCACAACAGTCAATTGGGAAAATGGGTATGGACACCCAAAATGGAAACGATCATTGCTAAAGCATAGCACAAATCTCTCTGGTTTCAGAGATGCGTAAGGTGTACAGAGGTTCAATCACAGAGGCCAAATGCGTACAGATGGAGAATGGAGGAATTGGAAGGTCAAACCCTGCATTCAGGTGATGGT
>JZKD02S2240568.1:571160-597351 GCA_000966675.3 Picea glauca
CCAACTCCTATGCAACAGTCGACAGAATGGAAAGAGAACCCCCAACACGACTCATTTCCTGGGTTAAATCGCATGCTCCTGGGTTGACACATGTTGCCCATGAAGCTGCATGCATCCCTCCCTAAGAGCTTAGGACAAAACAGAGATTTCACATGGCTTTTGGGATAATATTAAAATATTATTCCCAAGGACTTAAGCCCCTAGCCTTATCCCCTAGGCTCCACACTTAGCCTCTCTTTCCAACCTTCCAGCCCCCAATCCCTTACCTAGGTTTTGTGGAAGCTTAGTTCCCCATCACTCATTCATCATGGTCGGTCCACATGTAGAGATGTTTTGTATTAATACCGTGCATAATTACATGTACAAAAATCAGGCTCCTGGCCTTCAACACTTAGGCTCCCTGGCCTAATAACACATAAGCCCACTAGCTTATATAACTTGGCTCACCAACCTTATAAACTTGAATTATAGTTCATAAAGAAGCTTTATACTTCATAGACATGATTTACAATAGGGCTTGGCCTTGGGGACATTACAGAAGAGGTCTCTGTGTCAGCCAACAATGTCTTCTGCCCTACGAAATCAAGCCCTTCAAAGATGAGGTATTGTGTGATATTGCTCCCCTTGAAATTTGTGATGTTCTTTTAGGACAACCATATTTGTGGAAGCGACATGCTGTGTATGAGTCTAGACCCCGCATTTTTATTATTACTTTGGGTAGACAATTGTATAGGATACCAAAGGTAGCATTGCCTACTGTTATTTCTTTAATCTCTTCTAAGCAATGCAGTAAGGTCATTTCACAGACTGGGAAGTTTGTCTTCTTTGTGATCCAGGATTATAGTAAGAAGAAGGTCGCTGCCACATCCGTGACCTATACACAGAGCCTCTCTTTGCAGCAGAAGCAAATGGATGGGATCATGGAAGAGTACAAAGACATCTTCTCCTCACCCACTGGGGTACCCACTCACTGCCAATTCAAGCATCCAATTGATCTAACCCCCAGTGCACCTCTTCCTAATGGACCAGTCTATCATTGCTCACTAATGGAAAATGACTAAATCAAGCGTCAGATCCAAGAGCTTATTCAAAAGGGGCACATCAGACCCAACTCCTCCCCTTGCGGAAGCCCGATTGTACTAGTGCAGAAGAAGGATGGGACCTAGCGACTCTGCATTGATTACAAAGAATTAAACAAAATCATAGTCAGAAATCAATATCCAATTCCCAGGATTGATGACCTTCTTGACCAAATCAAGGGGGAAAAGTTCTTCAACAAGATTGACCTGAAGTTTGGTTACCACCAGGTTCCCATTGAACCAACTGATGTCTGGAAGACAACTTTCAAATCTAAATAAGGTCTCTTCGTATGGTTGGTGATTCCCTTTGGCCTAACAAATGCACCAACCACTTTCATGAGGTTGATGGATGATGTCTTGAGACCCTTCACCAACTCTTTTGTGGTGGTATATTTGGATGACATCCTCATCTTCAACAGAACTTGGGAGGAGCACATGCAGCATACTCAGCAGGTTTTGAGCACTCTCCAACAACACAAGCTATATGCCAACTTGGAAAAATGTTCCTTTGGCATGAACATGGCCCAATAATTGGGCTACATAGTTGATGAACATGGGGTACATGTCGATCCCGCGAAGATCCAAGTCATCCACTACTGGCCAGCTCCGACCCCACTAACCAAGCTTCAAATCTTCTTGGGACTGGCCAATTTATATCGACGGTTCGTGTTGGGATTCTCCCATATTGCATGGGCCCTCAGCCACTTGACCAAGGGTGGTGGAAAGGAAATTTTTGTGTGGGGGAAGGAACAACAACAAGCATTTGATGATCTGAAGCATCGCTTTTGCTCAACTCCAGTACCCTTATTTCCTGATCTACAACAACCGTTCGAGATTGAGACTGATGTATTTGACTATGCTGTAGGTGCAATTCTCACTCAACACGATCATCCAGTGGCATATTATAGTGATCCACTCTCAAATACTATATGGAAATACCCTACCTATGACAAGGAAATGTATTCCATTGTACAAGCTTGTCGTCAATGGAAACATTACATTCTGGTAAAGGAGACGATCATCCACACTAATCACAAGCCTCTGTAGTTCATACAAACATGGGGGAATTCCAGTATGACCGCCATCATAAGTGGTCCACCTACCTGCATCGGTTCCATATCAACATCAAGTATAATTAGGTAGCACAAATCGTGTTGTTGATTGCCTCAATCGACCTCCCATGGCTGCACTCACCACTGTGCTCCATTCCTATGGATACGAGGCATCTGAGTGGCCCCAACTTTATCAACAAGATCCAGACTTCGTTACCACCTATCAGCTCTTGGGTACAGGCACAACTATCACCAATTTTCACATTTAGGATGGGTTGTTATGCCATATGGGCCATCTCTGTGTTCCTACAAATGAGCATGCAAAGCTGAATTGGAAAGCCCACTATAGTTGGGTGGCAGGACATTTTGGTGTGGAGAAATCCGTGGCCATTCTCCAGAAACATTTTTATTGGCCAAAAATTCGACAACACGTCAGAAAGTATATCATATATTGCATTTCCTGTGCCATTTCCAAGCCAACCATCAAGAAGAAAGGTTGATACACCCCTCTTCCTACCCCCGAGAAACCTTGGAAATCCATCTCGATGGATTACATGTCTGGCCTTCTGTCCACCAAGCAAGGAAATGATTGTGTATTTGTGTTCATTGACCAATTTTCAAAGATGGCCATCCTCACAACCTGCAAGAAGAAAATCATAGTGATAGATACTACCAAGATCTTCTTCGAACAAGTGTGGGTCCATTTTGGGATACCACAAACCATCATCTCTGACCGGGATAGCAGGTTCCTCAGCACATTTTGGTCGAGTCTATAGTCATTGTTGGACACAAAGCTCACTAAATCCACTGCTTTCCACCCCCAAATAGACGGCCAAAAAAAGGTATTCAATCAAATGAGTGTGCATGTACAACTATAAGAATCCACATACATGGGATGAGAGCCTCCCCCATGTTCAACATAGTTACAACAGGGCTCTCCATATCTCCACCGACCATAGCCCATTTCAGGTGGGACTAGGATTCCAACCCTTGTGTCCCACTGATGTTGCACTACCTATGGAAACCAGATAGATAGACTCTTCCCATGTTCATTCTAAGGATGACAAAGCCACCAGATTCATTGAGCGGATTTATCACATCCACCAACAGGTCCAAGAGATTTTGCAGAAAGAAAATGCTAAGTACAAGCAGCGCCATGATCAACATAGGGTACAGCACCAGTTTTAGGTTAGAGACAAGGTATAGTTATACTTGCAGAAGGAGTGTCTTACAGGGCCCCATCGGAAGCTCTGCCCACTTTGCTACGGGCCTTACACCATCACCAAGGCTGTGGGTAACAATTCTTTTGATCTCAATACTCCACCATTACTTGGCTTGCACCCAATGTTCAATGTGGACCTCCTTCGGCCATATTTTCAACCATTATTGGACACCTCAGAGATTGCAGAACAATTGGCACCAATAGAGCTCAACCCTGACTGCATGGAACAAGCATTCACTGATCAGATAGTGGACACATAGATCAAGGGCACTCGCCAACAATGGATCCAACTTTATTGGGTTGTCAAGGCAAGGAAACTCCTACACCAAGGCAAGTGGATCACATGGGGCCAAATCCAACAAAAGTTTCCTCACCTGATGGGGGAACTCAACACAATGGAGACCATTGATTCCTAAGGGGGGAGGATTGATCCAAATGGATATTGGTGGCACCAAACTATTCCAACATGCTCATCTTGTCAGTTTTTAGTTCAACACGTTCTTTTGTACTTCTTTGTAATTGTGAGTTCTACACTTCTGGGGATGTCTAAAGCCCTACAGATCTTCTAGGTGGATACTGGTGGCCTCTCACCTAATCCAACTGGATTATTTTGTATGTTTTCATGTTAGCACATCTTGTTGTACTTCCAGGGCCGTTTTGGAGCCTTAAACAATGTTTTTTTGGCTCGCCATAGTCAAACTGTAGATGGAGTTAGAGTTTTATGGTGTAATGTGTAGTTCTCTAAAAGATATTTCCAATGGGCTATCACGTTCCTAAAACAGAGGTCGTATGCAAAAGTTATGACCCTGGGAAGTTGAGGTGCCAACTTACCCATAGGGGACCACATGAATTTTGATGTTTCACCTCCTAGGGTTAGGTTTTTGGATGTCTAGGTTTTGGGCATTCATGAGTAATGTCAAAAATGCCTCTGGAGCCTCATTGTAATTATACTGCTCAGATGGATGCACGTAGAAGCCACATCTCTTCTCAGAGATAGCTACCACCATTCGAGCAAGTGTTTCAGTTCCCAGTTTTATAGTTTCATCCTATTTCATTTATTCAATAAAAGATATTGTTTACTGAGTATCTATGTTGTTCTTCATATCTTTGTGTTTTTTTTATTTAGTCTGTTAATTATTTTGTTCCGCTCCTAAATCTGGATCAACCTCTCACCTCCAGACTAATTTCAATGGAGTATCCAGTTCATGGGCTATAAAAACATGAGCTACCAAAAACATGTTCCCGAAGAAATACGACTCTTGAACTAACTTTATCCCCATGACCAAAATTGGCCAAATTTCCCTCAAAGACAGGGTATCCAGGAATACTGCATGCTCCCCCTATCACCTAGGTCTAAGTCTAGACTTTACTCATGATATTTAAAAACTAGGGTACGCATGCCTAACCCAGTCTTACATTTGTATTCCCATTTATATAACTCCACCTCAAAATTTTCATTCAAGACTTTCACAATTGCTTCAAATATGACTAATCCCATCAACAATTCACTTCCATGCTTGACTTGCCCCCATCATTTTCATATATAACTCTGCCTCCTCCGATAATTGATCATAATGTTCCATGATCATCTCATTGAGGCATTCCTTCAAGCACTTCATGTGAATCCTTCAAATTGTAGAACTTAGCATACATAAGAAATATACCCAAGAGGAAACTTTGCTCTGACTGTTGCTATGGCTTCCAACTCTGCTGCTCTAGTTTTATCCATTATTTTTAGATTCCCTGAGTCCTAGTCATGCCCCTAGGAAACCTTTCCACGTCATCTCTATATGGCAAGATCGATCAGTGTCAGAGATTTTGCAAGAAGATATCAACGAAAATGTTTGAAGCAAAATCCTGAACCCCGATCCACCAACTAGACTAGCGAAACGATGGAACGTTTGTGGCATAAGATATGATCAGATTTGGACATTTAATAGAAAAATTAATGCCCGATCCCACATTAGTTTCTTCCCCATGTGCCAACAACATTTTGAAATCACTGATAGACCAAATTACCACCCGTGCCTGCACCGTCAACCCACGTTGAATTTAAGTTTAAACATCTCTGAAGACCTGGCAACAAATTTGATGAAATTTCGCTCATAACCCGAATTGAATCGATGATGTGACAAGGTAAGTTCATCCCTGTTTAAATCTCTAGAATGGTTTTGAAAAAAATCATTCTGCGCGTAATTTGAATTCCAGAGTGTCCGAAGGAGAAAAGTGAGCATCTTGAGACTGTACTGACCCTTTTGATTATCGAAACCAGGTTTAACAAGCTTCAGAGGTATGTATCCAAGTATGTCAATTCATTCGTTATAATTGATATATACGCACCTGATTTTATTTTCATGGCCCCTAAACTATGTTTTAGCTACAGTTAAGATGCCACCGAGGAAGCCAACCACCAGATGCTCTCCGAGAGCACCGAATATTAAGGAAGCTAAGAGAGGTGAAGGTTCTTTTACGAGGAATGCGAGGTAGTTGGAGTATGCTCCTAGGGAAGAGCTTGTCATAAAAACAGCTACAAAGAAGGCTTTTGTCTAGCTGTCATCCTTTTGTGATATAGAGGAAAGCATCGGATCCAAGGTAATGATCCTATAGTGGGGGGAGATCTTTAACAGAATCAACCGAGAATATTACCTAGAGTATATCCCACACAACGACTAGGATGTGAGGGAACTCGATGACCAGGTGTTCCTGAAAATCCTGTTAGAATATAATGGATGTGCTCATTTAATCATAGACAATATCACTATTGTCACCCAAACATAGGCTGGAGCCACCCTCGAGCACCTTAACCTTGATAGAGAATCATTCTTGAAGAAAACCCTAGGCTAGAGAGCCAAACAAAGGTTGCTGCATCTTTCTCCATGAATAGCGCACCAAGAAAGAGTAACAAGAGGTGATCAGAGACTCCAAACCATAACCAAGAGAGAGTCCAAGGCAAAACCTAATTTTTCTAGATGTAGCAGCTGCAACGACAACTCTCCTCCAAACTTGTGCACAAACTGGCCAACTGCAGTGTGCACAAGTGTTGCTTCTGCAGTTTTGAGAATATTGGCCAGAATGAAGACTAGCCTCCTATATTTATACTAATTTTGGCAAACTGCCCGGGCCGACTTCTCATTCTGGGTACTAATTCTTTAGTATATAATACTTCCTTTAGCCGACTTCTTCTCTTAGAGGTTAATAACCTAATACAAGTCATTCTCTTGAGCCAAATTGTCTTATAGGGTTATTAGCCAACTAATTAGGGTTTCTTCTTGCTTCCCAAAATATTCTATTCTCGTCAGGTTTACACGTGGAGGTAAATACCTCCCGCAACTACCACAATATCAACACTCCCTCCTAGCTAGGGAGGTATTTAAGGTAATGGTCTTGAGCACAAACATACCATTCACCCAGTAGCATCAACATAGTCGTATAGACTAACTCATAATTAGATCATGAGCACCATCATCACTATCATTGTCAACAACTGCATCATCTCTCAAAACCATACTCCATCTGAGTAATCAGACATGATGTTGGATAAGTTACTTACTCCTCAGAGTGACACACGAGCCATTCTTCTAATATGAACATATGTCCTAGAAGAATAAATGTACTAAACCATTTTCCTTCTGGGAAATCTCTGTACATTGATCATCTATCTAAATCATAATTATTTCCAACACTACTGATAGTCTTCAAGGCAATCAAAGCAATGTCATTCAATAGAACACAACCGTGTTTATCCATAGTAGTACACAACTACAATCCAGTGGTACACTACCACACTAAGTAGCACACAGATACTTGATTAGTGACGTATAGTCACAATCAGTGGAACACATCCACCATAGTAGTATACATCTATTGTCTAGAGAAATACAGTCTCCATAAAAATCATATCATCAACCTGCATAGAAAACATTGTTATGATATAAACTGAATCATCTGGGCCATTCTTCTACTCACATATGTGATATCTGGAAGAGCATATGCCCTCAGAAGGTAAAACATCAATGATGAGCTATCTAGACTATTCTTCTCAAGAAAGGAAGAATAACTGTCCCAATTTTTGAGCTTGGACCATTCACCTATCTGGGCCATTCCTCCGACACTAAACAAAGTGCAATATGGAGAGAATGAATATGCCCTAGGGAATGCCTATTCCTGATTGATGAACCTGGACCATTCACCTATCTGGGACATTCCTACGACACTAAACAAAGTGAAACCTGGAGAGAATGCATATTCCCTAGGGAATGACTGTCCCTACCCTAAGGAAATGACTATCCTGCACCAACCTCCAAAATAGACCATTCTTTGAAACTGCTCACAACTGTGAGCTTCGAAAGAATGACTTCCCGACGAGGTAGAACCGTCTTCTTGACCACTTATGAGAGTGATTGTCAAGAAGAGATACTGTCCTAGACCATTCCCTATGTTAACCACAAGGGGAATCGCTGTCCATGGTACATCAGAAATCCATCGAACCATTTTCATTACGAAAATGACCATTCGATCTGGACCATTTTCCGAACTCGAAAATGCATGTCCGTCAGAAATCTCAAAACTACTTTCCGAACTGGAAAGGAACTGCTCATCTTGGACCATTTTTCGAACTGAAAAATGACTGTCCATAAATCAATAACACATCACTTCTCCCTCCCATCCTAGGAGTCATCTCTTCCCTTTTTAATAAGGAAGTCGTCTCCACGAGCTCTAGCTGTTTTATGAGTACACAAATACTTTCATTTTGGACAAAGGCTTTACCAAAGTATCTGCTTATCTGCTCATCTGTGGAGATATATATTGGAGAACCACTTCTCTTTTCTAGACTTCATCATGGAGAATGTAATGCTTGATCTCAAATGTACTTCGGTCTTTCTGGAACAATGGTTTTCTCTGAAATCTTCATATAGCTCTGATCAATATAGTATATCATTATTGGATTCATCTTTTATTTCTTGCTAGCTCATAACATCGTGGAAAGGGTCAAAATGGAACATATCCAAGTGGCACTTCTTCTGCCATCATGATAGTTTTTCATGGATTAGAAATACATCATCCTGAGCTTTTGAGTAACCATTCTGATACATTATCTCTGTTATAGAAAGTTTTTCACCACGCTTCTGCTGTGCATTGGAGGTTCTTTACCAATTTGTCTTCTTTCATCTCCATACAAGATTTTCTTTCTGGTATACCTTAAATCCTTGAGGTTTCTCTTCATACGCTCTTTGTTCAATTATTCTGGAGAATAGTCTTGGCATTCATCTGATGTAAAATCCAACCCATGGATATTGCAGATGATATAATGGCTCATGTAGAGGTAAGTCTGGTTTACTGGAAAAAGCAATCATCATAGTCTTCTCCCTCCATCTGGGAGAACCTCTAGTTATGGATCTCAAAATGCTTACATTCATAAGTCTTCCATACACTGTTCTTCATCAAAATTTTCATTTCCTCTGCTTGATTTATTTTAGTGAGTTTAGATCAGGCTGGAAATCTTGTGATTCTCGATGTAATGACTAGTTGTTCTGGCTTTTCTTTCTCTCTTGGAATCTTCATGTTCTTCCTCATGTTTCTATTTAGCTCTTGGGTCCATGGAGTTTTCTATAGATTCCATGCCTTAAATATTCCAACTTATTTCTTTAATCATAGGATCATGGATGTGGATGGACAACCATGGATACTTTAAGGCTTCATTTCGATGAAGACTTCTTCTAAAGTCAAACTGAACACATACTTCTTTTCATGGATGCTACCATGGATATATACTTCATCATATTTAATGGATCATATAATTTAGGATTAGCTCCCTCCTAATCCTTTCTTCATGCAGGAATGCATGCTCTTCTTTTGATAATATAATCGTCTCCCTCCATCTAGGAGAGTCCACGCTTCCGTCTGCATCCTTATTTCCTTCTGCAAAGTGTCACAAATCTTTTTCCAATTTCCTCTTGATTGCTAACTTCTTTCTGTCTTTACTTCTTCTAGGTTTCTTCAATATTGATTCTGATTTCAGCTTATCTTGTAGCTGTTACTTATGTAATAGCTTCCACATGAGTTGTTACCAGGGGTTGTTGATGTACTTCATCCTTTCATGTGTAATCCCTGACTTGTAGTCATTGTGATAGCAAGTACTTATTTTGTTGATCTTCCATAGGTGTAGTTTCTCTTTGAACATATTATCTTCTTAAGAAATAAATATGCAATATATGTATGGAAATGGTATGTACACGAACTATGAAGAGTATTGTTACCTTGTCTTAGAAGAAGAAGTTTGTTTTTTCCTGCTTGGCTTTCTTTGAGGGTTCCATTTCTTCGGCAAATGATGCTTCATGTGTTTCCTCCCCTTTCTTTAACTCAGGACAATATTCTTGTAGTGACCATACTTTCGAAAATTGAAGCATTGTATTCTTGACATATCTTTCTCTTGATTTGGTTTCTTCCTAGAGCCAAACTTCCTTTTATTCCTGAAATTATTGAAATTTGTTGTGAAGGCTTGATCATCGTATTTCTTTTGGGGTTTCTCTTTTGCATTGATCCTTGATTCTTCTTGTGCACAACAAGTCCAAAGTTCTTCAAATGTAAGATACTCCTTTCTTGTGTTCATGCTTGTGGCAAATGCATCCCATGTCTTGGGAATACCATTGAGTACTATATTTATCAGTTCCTTCTCTGAGATGATTTCTTCAATAACTTGTAGTTGATATCTTAACCGAGAGATCCTCACAAAGTATGATTTTATGCTGTCGTCATCATTCATCTTCATGTCATAGAGCTCATTGTTCAGACTCATTACTTGTCCAATGTTTCTGACTGAGAAGAGGTTTGGTAGGGCATCGTACATCTTCTTAGATGAATCAATATGGGAGATGTAGGGTATCAAGTGGTATTTTATAGAATCCACTATGATACTCATGACACTAATGTCATTGTCTTTGAACTTCTCCATAACTGCAACGTTCTACGGTTCCTTCTATTTTCCTTCTTCAAACTCTAGTTCCACAATCTTTCCTTTCACGATATCAAAAACTTTGTTCTTGGCAAGGATGAGATCAATCCTTGTCTTCCATGCTCTAAATTTAGAAGCCCCTTCTAACTTGTTTTCTGACTTCATAGAGTAAGTCATGGCTTCTTTGACTTGGTCAACCCTAGATTTGACCAAAACTCAAACTTGACGTCTTAGCTTGTTGAGAGTACGCGGAGATGTGCTAGGCTAGGGTGCACTAGTCTATCTGTAAATTAGGTCAATCCCTTCACTTAAGGTGCCTCAACGAGAGGGTTAGGGTTTCGTTGTTGCAACAAAAAATGGCTGCAACTGCAACTGCAACTGAGAAAATCCTTCCAATCTATCTTCCATTGGTTAGACTATCCAAAGATAGTGTGGGCCCATAACCTGTTAGAATATAATGGATGTGCTCGTTTAACCATAGACAATATCACTATTTTCACCCAACCATAGGCTGAAGCCACCCCCGAGCACCTTAAACTTGACAAAGAATCATTCTAGAAGAAAACCCTAGGCTAGAGAGCCAAACAAAGGTTGGCGCATATTTCTCTAAGAATAACGCACCAAGAAAGAGTAACAAGAGCTGATCAAAGAGTCCAAACCATAACCAAGAGAGAGTCCAAGCCAAAACCAAAATCTGTTAGCTGCAGTAACTGCAACAACAACTCTCCTCCAAACTTGCGCACAAACTGGCCAACTGCAGTGTGCACAAGTGTTGCTTCTGCAGTTCTGAGAATACTGGCTAGAATGAAGACTGGCATCCATTATTTATACTAATTTTGGCAAACTATCTGGGCTGACTTCTCATTCTAGGTACTAGTTCTTTAGTATATAATATTTCTTTTAGCCGACTTCTTATCTTGGAGCCTAATAACCTAATACAAGCCATTCTCTTGAGCCGACTTGTCTTCTAAGGTTATTATCCAACTAATTAGGGTTTCTTCTTGCTTCCCAGAATATTCTATTCTCGTTAGGTTTACACGTGGAGGTAAATACCTCCCGCAGATACCACAATATCAACACATCCAACGGTCCTATTTACACATGGTGGCAAGCAGAACCCCCATTTTTCCTTGCATAGAGGTTATGAAATGGCTCATCGACCATATAGAAGGGAAAAAATGATTGATCAATGATGAGAATGGTGGATGTGTCGGAGTTTCCCTCCCGACAGAAGTCCAAAAATACAACAAGAATCAGGGACCTAGAGGAGCGACTCAACACGGACTTCGTAGTGAATTTCTATGAATTCCATGACATGAGTCGGTTGATGGCCTCATGGTGGAGGGAGGAAAATAATTTCACTAACCAGAGTAATAGTTGGTATGGAACAATCAACCCGAGGGAGCCATACATCTATTTGATGGCTCTCATCTATCGGTTATATGGAGAAAATGATTTCTCTAAGTTTTCAGAAGCATGGATGTCATTGGCGTACACAATGGCGATCATCGGGAGAAGCTTCAGCTGGGGAACGATAATCTCAAAACAATTAGGCATCTGTGCATAGCAGGCTAGTACGCCGAAGGAAGGGGAGGCATCCACTTTCTACATGGCCTCATACCTTCTCGATGTCATGTGCGCAAGGAATGTCTTCTCCGACATGAATCTAAGTTGGCATGTTGCGGAGCTCCCAATTCACGTCTACTTCAACATATTATGGGAAACATGTACAAACAATCTTATGCACTCATTTGCGATGAATTCATCGCCCGCATTCATTTTATTATTTTTAAGAAGGAATGCCCAAGACTATCTGCAGCAGCCAAGAAAGTGATAGCAAAGGTAGGCCATTGGTATTTAGACGAACACTCAACCTACATCAGGGTGTTTGGGGCCACCGGAGCACCACATCTCCTACCCGCTCATGTCCCAGAGAAACTTGCGATGAGAGAAATTTGTTATCAAAACATCCTACAGGGCTATATCGCCACATTTGTCAAAGACAAGAAACGAGCTTTCATACCCTACAATTTTCATATAGGGTTTTATCTAGTGAAAGATACTTCTCAAGACAAACTAGAAGGGCTGAGCCAATTTGAATTCAGGTTCCCGACCGATCGATACCACAAGCACGATCCTAAAGGCCTGGTCCTCCAACATGCTTCACAAGTATCATCATGCTGGCCATATGCTCATGATAAGTTTGAGGAGGATATTTTCACAGAGTGCACCCAGGACTGGGACGAGGTGGTGAAGAGGATGGCCAACCCAAACATGACTAGGTTCAAGGCCATGAGTGTGGATGAACAGGTGGAAACGATAGATCAGTCAGTTCAATAGGCCCTCAGGGCCAGGGAAGAAATAAGAGCGGTAGAGACAATAGAGGCACAGAGAAGGGGATTACTCTTGATACAAGGGGTACATAGGAACATTGATCAGTTTCAAAATGACCTCGATCTGATAGAAATGATGAGGATCCCAACCAATAACCCAATCGAAAGCCAAGGGGAACCAAGTGGCCTAGAGCCGATACGATTTGAAGAAACCACCAGGTTAGAAAACCCTGAGGTTCCACCACCACCGATCGAATCACCAGGGGAAATTTCGACCCAGCCTGAAATAGCGAGGACATCATGGAGAAAAAGTGTACCAAATCCCTTGTTCAATTTGATAACCATCTATGATGATGAGGATATTTCATAGGTGTCCCTGGTCACTCCAGTGCAAATCATAGAGGAGAAATAACCCGAGAGAGCATCCACCTCGAGTCTTGATGCTCCAAGTCAGAGTCGTCCGCAGAGTGAGCATGAGGTAGAAAGTTCCTTGGACGTGGATCCAATTGACATACCAAGAATCCCAATGGACAACTCGAGGGATGGGCTAGGATCGAGCGAAAAACAATAAGAAACCCCACAACAATAAATCGACATCTCAATAGACGATTACAAAGTAAGTACCGAACCTGTCCCTGATTCCTTGGTTTTGGCCAGTACTGTACCACCCGATGAGAAACAACCAGAGGTCGATCCATCAATACATACAAAAGAGGTTCATGAACCCAGCCTTGAACATATATACACCGTTGGGATCTTAGGAAACAATCTTACTTGGGGAGAACAACAAATCCACAAACCTGTTGATGAGGTCACCGATATACAAGAAATCACCTACGACCGAAAGAGGAAAGACATCATGAAGAGAAACACTAAGAAAATAAGGATTACTTTGGACAGTTCAATCCTCATAACCACAAAGGAGAAATTGATCAGCATGGAGCATGCCAAGACATCCGAGCTTATCGACACAGGGATGGTGATCACATATGCCAACATGGATAGAGAAAGGAAATATGAAGAGGAGTTGACCGCTACACTAAAGGACTTGGAGCATCTGTGCCATTTGGCGAAATACTATCAGGACTCCACACAAGACACAATATTTTTGAGAAGCGAATTCCAAGATGCCTACAACAAATTCACAAATGAACGACACCTTTTTACTGCAGGGATAGCCGACTTCCAGGAAGACACTCTTATGGCGCTAGAAACCTGCAAAGATGTGGAAAGATGGTATGAGAAGGCCCACCAAAATGTGGAGATAATTGATTACATCAACGCGGTTCAAAAGGGTTGAGATGCCGAAGAGCACGACATTCGGGTGCTGAAGGACAACAACATAGATCAGATAAGGAAAGCAATCGAATACTGGGTGAAAATGGCCCAAGAGCCTCATCGAGAGATTCAATAGAAATGGGTCTATTGTGAAATAAGTTGGGTCAAGATCAATCGGGAGATGAGAGACATTGGTCTCCTAGAATTCATCTCACCCGAGGACTTTGTTGACTTTCATGACATAGTCAAACAACATGCAGAACAACGCTCGTCATGGAATGCAAAGATAACAAAGGTGGCGAACATGGCACCAGGACAAGTGAAATAGTTCATGGATCACCCGATCAAGGCTCGAACAATATTACAACAGTTAAGTGTAAAAATATTCAAGTATCGGGCATGGGTAGTAGAAATAAAGGAGATCCTTTTGGCCCCGATGGACCAACATAGATTCTCGTATGCCAACACATGCGAGGAACTCTTCGTCAAATGGTCAGAGTATGAGAAGAGTCATCCACTTAAGTAAAACCATTTGATGATTCCTAGAAGACAGAGAGATGGAAGCGCCATGTGGCGATGTTTTTTTTTACTTAGCTTGCACTTTGATAGTTATTTTTAGTTAATAATTTGGTATAAATAAGAGGATCAACCTTTTAGAATGGGTTGACGGTTTTGGCAAAGACCCTCATTTTTGGAATTGTAAAGAACTATTTCGGAACTACCTTAATTGAGAAATCATGTTTAGGACCAAAGACAAACTTCCATTTTTCATCAAAGGCATGTGTGATTGGATATGAGGAGGAACTACTTATGAATTTTTTTCATGAATGGATGTTGTAACGAGTAAAAGTTTCTGAATCTATTGATAAGTTAGCTGATTCAATATTTTTATAGTTCTTGTCTCTAATGGTGGAAAGAAAATCATTGTGTTAACCTGTGATTAGTGATTAGAGCTAAGGAAACTAATTTTCTTGCCATCATTTTATTGCATGTATGTTTTCTTTCGATAATTGTATCTTAGTCAATAATTAAAATACCAAGAAGTTGATGTATTAGTACTAGGCTTGTTACAGGTGTGAAAATATTTGTCTACATGCTTGAGCATGAGGGTTATCCCAAGCTCATCCTTCTCCAGTAATTAAGATTCCCTTGTTCCAACTGGTTTATACCTGCACACATCCTTTTTACCATCCCCACCTAGTAAAATAAAATGCAAAAAGAGAACGTTTAAACTGAAGAAGGAACTTCCATAAGAAGACGTCCTGTCAATCACTACTTAAATCCCATCGATTATTTGGCCGTATCGATAGATCTGGAGAACCATTCCAATACCAAACGTTGCAGAGTCTAATTGGTCCTTGGTGGAAGGTTTGGTTCCTACTGTTGAGTTAAATGGATTTAGGACGTCTCAACAGAATTGGCGCTAGAAGGAGGGCCTGATGAATGAATGGCTAACAAAATTTCTGATATAATATTTCACATAGCTTGTAGATTCAAAACAACCCACTTGCATGGCTAGTCATTCTCAAGACAACCCACACACAATGAGTACTCCTGAAACAAGTAGATCACCCTAGCAAAAGGAAGAACATTTATTACCTTAAATACCTTACGCTCTTCCCCACGAGGAGTTGAACCAGTTCAGAAGAATCACAAGAGCTTACACTCGACAAATTGGAGAAGTACCCTTAGCTCCGTTACTTCCTCATAGAAAACAGGTAAGAAAACCAGTGGTGGACACCCCTGACTAGGTTTTTGTTCACACATTATAATACCTGATATATTTTTCCCTCACTGAGATCGAAAATCCCCTCAATCGAATCCCCGAAACACCAGCCGGTGACTTCTCTAAGCTCGATGATTTTGAATTTGACGAGGAAGGGTTTAACTCGGAATGCTCAGCTTCGGAGTCAGACGACATGGAGGATAACAATGATCTTAATGAAGAAATGGGAAACCCCCCTCAGAATAATCAACTTTTTTTGGCCAGATATGCTATGGCATTCCCCGGACGAGTACATAATATTCCTAGACATCTAGAAAAGTTACTCCCTAAATTTGACCCTGAAAACTCAGGATTGCCTGAAGATCACATCAAGAAGTTCATACTAGATATTCGACTGATGAATGTCCAAGATGAAGATGTAGTATGCAATATTTTCCCTTATACCTTTAAAAATTCAGCCTCTACATGGTATTTTAACTTTCTGGTAGGGTCCATAACTAGTTGGACGAAGTTTCAAAAGGGTTTTTTAGACAAATTTGCAGAAGAAACCACTACAAGAGCTTTGATGTCTGAGTTGTTCACCGCCACCATGAGTTCAAAGGAGAAGTTTAAAGACTTAAATCAATGATTCACCACTATCCTAAACAAATTCCAAACCGAATATAAACCCACTTAGGAGCTGCAAATCGAAGTATACGCTAATGCTCTCCCTGCTTCCATTTCCATGTTTGTAAAAAGGGCTGCCAAAACAACCTTAGCTGAGAATTTCGAGGAAGCCAAAACAATTGAATTCCAAATGAAGGGATGTAAAGAAGGCTATGTCTCATTAGTTAAGAAGGAAGCTCAACCTCCACCCAAGAGAGGACTTTTGTTGACTAGACCCCCAAGAAAACAAACATAACAAGGTCCCAAAAAAGGACGTGGAGACATAGAATACCTACAACAAATGATAAAGAAGTTGTCAAACAAAATCATAGACATGAAAAGAAGTGCAGGGGAAGGAAACCAAGGTCAAAGGACCTATAAACCATTTTTAAAAGAAATCCACCGTTCAAATCAATTGAACATCCCCCAACCAACTTAAACATCGACCTGGGAAATGTGGCATTCGACTCTTTCTGTACCTATCACCAAGAGAAACATTATGAAAGGGATTGTACACAATGGGTGCATGCCATGAATTTGATGGCCAACCGATTTCTAGATGAGGTTTCCCTTACCTAACAATCAAGCGACTTAACTATGAATATTGTTGATCAGGAAGAAGTTGACCCGCCGGAAGAAACAACCATGCTTCTTTGGGACCCTGACCTACCGATGCCTTCCGATGATCTATTTGAGGTTCAAGAGCCGCCCACAGAGGTCTTAGCTATGAAAATGCACAGTAGGGGTCAGACGTTCTCAAAGGACCTTACCATTGCCCACACTTAGAGAGGAAAACAAATGTCTGATCACCTGAAAGAATCTTTTGTCTCCCAAAGAAATCCTATAAATATCCATACACAAGAATTGCCCAAGCTAGACTACAACATAGTAGAATATTTGAAAAAATTTAAGGCAAATATATCGGTCATGGACATGTGTAGAATTCCCCAACAAAAGGACTTTTTCTTACAAGCTTTAAATTCAGTAGAAACTCCCATAACAATCACTAACCAAGGAGAAAATCAATCCCTCACAGATCTAAGAAATAAGCCTACTGTAAACGCTTGCTCTGAAGATAAGAAAGGAAAGCCTTTTGTCCCATCGTTCCGCTTGACATTTGAAGTCTTCAATAGAAACCTCTATAATTGTTTGGTTGACTCAGGGGCATCCTCTAATCTTATGCCGTTATCTATCTGCAAGAAATTAAATGTAGTCCCTCTCAAAAGTGATAAACATGTGATTCAATTGGATAGAACCCAGGTGAAAGTTATGGGAGAAATCAAAGATGTCATGATCAGAATGGAAACACATCCAAAATTTGTTCAAGTGATTGATATCATTGTAGTATATATATTATAAGCTTATGGAATGTTACTTAGTCGAGATTGGTCTGAGAAGTTGAACAGATACTTTAGCACAGGATGGGCTCACCTTTGGTTTCCATTAAAGGGACACACACACATGATTAGGATTGATAGGGAAAGGTATCTAAAACATACTTTTACTTAACTAGAATCCCTCAACGAACCCTCTTCGATAGATTTCCCCGTGCTAGGAAACTATTCCTACGACTTCGATTTCTGTAATTTCTCACCTCTCTCATATGATGTCCCTCTTACCCAAAACTCTTAAATGACTTTTCAAGAAAATATACCGACAGCGGCGAAAGAAACCCTCTTCTGTCAAGAACCTCTGTTGAAAACCACAAAATGAATAGGTGGAGAGGAGGAAATTGGTAGGCAAGGAAAAGCTGATGGTTTTCTGTCACAAGTTTGGACCTTGTACTTTGATGGGTCTAAGTCAAAATAAGGATTAGGAGTGGGGTGTATCCTCATTGATCCGAAAGGAAAACAAAATTTCCTGTCCTGCAGACTAGAATTTGAATGCACTAATAACACCGCCAAGTATGAAGATTTAGTGAAAGGGCTAAATAAATCCATAGATTTAAACGTTAAAGAGATAAAGGTTTTCGGAGACTCTGAAATCATCGTTAGGAAAGTAAAAAACACTATACACTGCAACTCTCCCCACCTGAGGAATTATCAACAGGAAGTGCACACACTGATAGAACATTTTGAAGCCTTCAACATTACAATGATCCCTAGAATAAATAACACTCTTGTTGATTACCTAGCCACTGCTGCCTTGAGGATATCCCCTTTAGAAGACTATGAAGCCTCTCGGTTCATGGTGGAGCTACTCTACAAGCCATCAGTGCCCAACAATATTTATAATTGAAAGGTATTTGAAGGAGATGAACATATCATAAACTTTTTAACCAACCAGGAAAATTTTAAAGATCTAGCTATTGACGATGAAATATTTCAGGAGCAACTAGTGGAAACCGATCCCCATGTACAAAGATATGAAACCAATCAATCGACTGGAAAACCAAGGTTTCACATGATACCGAAAGGGGTAGCCAATTTAGAGAACCTCTTTGACTCGAGGGAAATATTTAAAGCGTCAACGAACACAAAGACATGGAGTTCCTGTCCCATGTACAAGACTATAAATATAGGAACCTCAGAGAACCCTAAGAATGTAAATATCGGCAAGACAATATCTAAACAAGAAAGGAAGGTCTATCTCAATCTTTTTAGAGAATATCAAGATGTTTTCACATGGTCCTACTGAGATATGAAGACTTATGATACTCATATCATTCAACACACAATCATGTTAAAACCAGGAGAAAATCCTTCCAAGAGAAGATCCAGAAGTACCGCCCATATATGGAACCCCTCATGTGTCAGGAGTTAAAGAAATTACTAGATGCTAAAATTATCTTTCAGGTTAGACACTCTGTCTGGGTAGAAAATTTGGTTCCGGTCAGGAAAAATTCTATGGAGATTCACCTGTGTGTGGATTTTAGAAACCTCAACAGAGCATCCGAAAAGGACAATTACCCAGTCCCACTGATGGAGAAATTCTTGCAAACCATGTCTGGTTCTGAGGTATTTTCTCTGCTAGACGGTTTTTCAGGTTATAACCAAGTTCTAGTTTCATAGGAAGACCGATTGAAGACTACCTTTTGAACCAAGTGGGGAACCTTTGATTATAAACGCATGCCCTTTGGGTTAATCAATGCAGGGGAAACCTTCCAAAGGGCCATGGATGTAGCATTTTGGGGACTAATCAACAAATGTGTAGTAGTTTATTTGGACGACGTGACTGTGTATTCAAAGAATAGAGAAGACCACATCCAACACCTAACCCATATTTTCGAAAGGTGTAGGAAGTACGGTATATCTTTAAACGCTAAGAAAAATATCTTTGGTGTTGAGGAAGGGAAACTACTGGGTCATATTATATCTCAAGTTGGAATTCGCATAGACCCAGAACGAATCAGGGAAATAGCTCAACTTCCCTTACCCCACAACAAAAAATATATGCAATCCTTCTTTGGGAAAATCAATTTTGTCAGGAAATTCACCCTCGATTTTGCTGAAACTATCAAACCCTTACAAAAAATGATCCACAAGGATGCTAAATTTAAGTGGGATGATGAACAAAAAGTGTTTTCAGCAATATTAAGACTGCAATATCTCAATCTCTAGTGTTTCGAAGTCCCGACTTTAGAAAATATTTCTTCCTCTATACTTTTTCCTTCGACCAATCGTTAGCTGCAGTATTGACTCAGAAGGATGATGACAACAATGAGGTTTTGGTCTCATTTATGAGCACTAATCTCCAAGGGGGAGAACTAAATTAACCTGTTATAGACAAGCAGACTTATGCGGTGTACAAGGCTGTAAATTTTTTTAGATCCTACATCCTAAAAAACCACACCAAAGTCATTGTGCCTCATCCTACAGTCTGATCCCTATTCACTCAATAGGAGATGGGGGAAAGAAGAGGAAACTGGATGTCAGTCGTCCAAGAATTTGATCTAGATATAAAACCTACCAAACTGGTTAAGGGACAATGCTTATGTAAACTAGTATCTGAAGCTGAGGACCAAGTAAATGAAGACCCCGGGTGGGAGAATGAATTAGCATTATGGTGTAGTGAAGATTCATACATATCCCCAGGGAAGGAGTCTTGGTATGGGAAACTAACTTATCTCCTGCATTATGGGACTTTCCCATAAAACCTAAACCCTAGGGAAAGAAGATCTCTTAGATTAAAATCGGCACAATATCGCCTCATAAATTCGGTGCTCTTCCGTGTTAATTATGATGGGGTACTTTTAAGATGTATTGAACGAGAAGATGTGGAAAAGGTTCAGAAGGAGCTCCATGATGGTCTTGCAGGTGGAAACTTAGCAGGGAATACCACCGCTCACAAAATACTGACAGCTAACTATTATTGGCCTACTCTGTTCAGAGACGCTCACACATACGCTAGAAACTGTAAAACTTGTCAAATGAGCGCGGGTAGGGAAAATAGAGCAGTTGTCCCACTCCAACCTGTGGCCATATATAGACCATTTGAACAATGTGGGTTATATGTCATAGGATAAATGACACCGAGTTCTTTGAAACATCATAAATACATACTTACTGCCACATACTATTTCATAAAATGTGCAGAGGCCGTCCCTCTGAATCATGTAAACGAAAAGGTAGTGATCCAATTCATAGAAAAACAGTTGATCACAGGGTTCGACATGCACATATTTTTTTTTATAATGTCTTTTACTTTTCTTCCACCCTATTAACATATTTTTCTCTAGACAAAGGAATAAGAATTAGATACTCTACAAACTACTATCCACAGGGGAATGGAGTGGCAAAATCAACCAATAAGAACCTAGTGAGGATATTAAAGAAAATGGTTGCAGACAACCAGAGGAATTGACATAGTTCACTTCATAACACCTTATGGTCTGATAGAGTAACACCCAAGGAATCTATAGGTAATTCCCCATACTTTCTGGTATACGAACAAGAAGCCATTCTCCCGAATGGGCTATATCTTCCATCTCTTCATCTTGCTCAGGAATCTAGAGGAAAACCCTCACCGGTTATTCAACAAATAATTGACACCATTCTCATGATGGAAGAAGAAAGGGAGAAAGAAAAATCAAAGTTCATTTCTCATCAGTAGATAGTTAAAAGGTGGTTTGACAAGCATAAGGCCAAAGAGAAGAATTTTGAAGTAGGAGACTTAGTCCTGAAATGGGACAGAGTGAATGAGCTGAAGGGAAAACATTCAAAGTTTCAGAATATATGGATTGGACCTTTTCTGGTAGCCGAGAAACTTGGGGCAGGCACGTATTGACTGCAAAATCTAAAGGGGGAACCTGACGCCCTCCCGGTGAATGGCCAAGTTGTAAAACAATATTTCTGTTAAAAAAAAAAATGTGTGTGTTTTCATGATATTTTGTTTTTAGGTAGGCTGATTGCAGAGTCCTTTTTTTGCGTTATAGTATTGTTTTGCGCTTTGAAGAGTGTGTTCCACAAATCATTGGTTGACCTTAGTTCATACAGTATAGCAAATTCTGTTCCTGACTCATTCTTACATACAATACAAGAAGCTCTAGGAGAATTGCAGTTGTTTTGAAGGAGTTTTGTATCAAACCTTTGCAAATAAAACAAACTTGGCAAGTGATGAAGTGTTCACCTGGTGGTCTGGTAAAACCTAAAGGGAAAGATGGTAATCCAGAAAGGACCACATGTGCCTCAAGACAAAACTAGCAAAACTTAATTTTAACCATCTCATTGTGCAAATAACATACGCCCTCCTATCCCACTCACCCAGGGAATTCTGCCGAAATAAAATCAATTATATCAAATGAGTGCAAAGTAGGAGAGGGCATGCAGATAACTCCACCGAGGCTATGGGAACTCGTTGGCAACGGAGCAAGGTCTGTGACGTCAGGGGGACGCCACCGGGGCTATGGACGCGCGCTGGCAGCGAAGAAACACCATAGAAAGTGAATTATGATAACTAAAAGGCCTGGTGCCAGTGAATGCTTTAATATAATCTTTTCAAAAGAGGGCATGGGTCATGGTTAAAGGAAACAAAGGTGGAATAAGTGTTGAAACCCCACAAGCAGGCCCGAGGTCACCAACTAGGGAATTTCAAATGCAAGGATAGAAGAGGCCTCGATAAAAAAACAGTAAGTTCTTAACCAACTTCTTCATCAACTGAGGTCAGGGAAGGAACATAGATTCTGATTTATCCTATTAAGTCACCATTTTTTGAGCACTCAACACACCCTAAAAATATTATTAAATTTTATCACTTTTTGGGTACCACTTGTTTTCTTCACTATCTGACTCGATTTCATTTTGGGAAATGATTTATCTTTGTTTGTTTCCATGTCTCTTATCACCTAGTCAAGTTTGTTTGAACTTGTGAAACCTCATGTCTAAAATACCTTAACACCCGAATTAAGAATCGATAGCTGAATACTACACCCAACATGCTCAGGATTGACATCGAAAAGAATTCAAGTAAGTAAAGGAACCATACGAAAACAAAATTCACCGAGCGCCAGTCCTCATCGACATTGGTGGAAGGTGGTTCTGGTTTGCATAAGTTATTTACATAAAGGTTCAATAGATATCCATTCCCCTTCGACATCAACAAAATACGAGGAAGACAGACGTTAACAAAGGACACAAAGAAACTGTCAATAGCCGATGCCCGATGTTCTTTATCGGGATCGGGGAAATCCAGAAAGGTTACATCAATCATTTTTGACCACGATAAAATTATCACCGATTGCTGATCCCCGACGCATTTTTGGCATCGAGACTTTTTTTGAGAGATATTATCCGAGAGCACTTGGGTAAGTTTATTACCAATCGCCGATCCTTGACACTTTTCAGCGTCGACAAGATAGGATTGGGTTGTAGAACATATGTCTTAGAGAAGGCACTGAATCTGATTAATATGAGCAAATGATGTCACTGGTCTCGAATGGCACGTGTCTTTACCATGTAGGGGGGGCATACAACCTAGTTTTATCCCAAGTTATTTTTAGATTCCCTGAGTCCTAGTCACTCCCCTAGGAAGATTTTCTACGTCAAATCTGTATGACGAGATCGATCGTTGTCAGATATTTTGTGAGAATATATGAATGAAAACATTTGAAGCAAAATCTCGACCCCTGATCCACTAACTAGACTAGCAAAATGATGGGACGTTTGCGGCATAAGATATGATTAGATTTGGACATTTAATCGAACAGTTAATGCCCAATTTTGCATTCGTTGCTACCCCGTGTGCCAACAACATTTTGAAATCATCGATAGACCACATTACCACCCGTGCCCACGCCGTGAACCCACATTGAATATAAGTTTAAGAATCTCTAAAGATCTGGTGGTAGATTTGATGAAATTTCACTCATAACCTGAATTGAATGGATGATGTGACAGGGTAAGTTCATCCCTGTATAAATTTCTAGAATGGTTTTGAACAAATTCATTCTGCGGGTAAGTTGAATTCCAGAGCATCTGAAGGAGAAAAGTGAGAGTCTTGAGATTGTACTGACCCTTTTGATTATCAAAACTAGGTTTAACAAGATTCAAAGGTATGTATCCAAGTCTGTCAATTCATTGGTTATAATTTATAAATGCGCACCCGATTTTATTTGCACGACCCCTACACTATGTTTTATCTACAGGTAAGATTCCTCCAAGGAAGCCAACCACCAGAGGCTCACCGAGAGCAAAAAAGATAAAGGAAGTTGATATAGGTGAAGATTCTTCTCCGGGGACCGCAAGGCAGTTGGAGTACGCTCCTAGAGCGAAACATGTCATCAAAACAACAACAAAAAGGCTTTTTTCTGGCCGTCAGCCTTTGGGGATATAGAGGCAAGCATTAGATCCAAGGTAATGCTCCTACAGTGGGGGAATATATTTAACATAATCAGTCGAGAAGAATACCCATAGTATATCCCACAGAGTGACCCGGACGTGAGGGAAATCGATGACCAGGTGTTCCTGAACATCCAATGATTGTATTTACACATGGTGGAAAGCAGAACCCCCATTTTTCCTTGCATAGAGGTTCTGAAATGGCTCATCGACCATACGAACGGGAAAAAATTCTTGATCAACGATGCAAATGGCAGACGTGTCATATTTTTCCTCTCGACATAAGTCCATAAATACTCAAAGCTCAGGGACCCAGATGAACGGCTCAACACGAACTTCGTAGTGAATTTCTATGAATTCCATGACACCAGCCGGTTGATGGCCTCATGGTGGAGGGAGGACAAGAAGTTCAATAACCGGAGTAATGGTTGGTATGGAACAATCAACCTGAGGAAGCCATACATCTATTTGATGGATCTCATCTACCATTTCTATGTAGAATAAGATTTCTCCAAGTTTTCGAAAGCATGAATGTAATTGGAGTACACATTGGTGATCGTCGAGAGCAGCTTCAATTGGGGAGTGATAATCTCAAAACAATTAAGCATCTGTGTACAATAGGATCGGACGCCGAAGGAAGGGGAGGCATCCACTTTCTACATGGCCTCATACCTTCTCAATGTCATGTGTGAAAGGAATGTCTTCGCCGACATGAATCTAAGATGGCATGTTGCGGAGCTCCCGGTTCATGTCTACTTTAGCATATTATGGGAAAAAAGGTATAAAAAATCTCATGCACTTATCTGCGATGAATTCATCGCTTGAATTAATTTTATTATTTTTAAGAAGGAATGCCCAAGACTATTTGTGGTAGCCAAGAAAGTGATAGAAAAGGTAGGCCATTGGTATTTCGATGAACACTCAACCTACATCAGGGTGTTTGGGGAAACCAAAGCACCACATCTCCTATCTGCTCATGTCCTATACCGACTCATTACGGGAGAAATATGTTATCAAACCATCCTATAGGGGTATAATACCACATTGGTCAAATACAAGAAATGTGCTTTCATACCCTATGGTTTTCATATAGGGTTTTATCTGCTGAAAGATACTTCTCAAGACAAACTAGAAGGGTTGAGCCAACTTGAATTCAGGTTCCCGACTGACCGATTCTGCAAGAACGATCCTAAAGGCCTAGTCCTCCAACATTCTTTTCAAGTATCATCTTGCTAGCCGTATGCTCATGATAAGTTTGAGGATGATATTTTCATAGAGTGCGCCCAGAACTGGGATGAGGTGGTTCAGATATGTCCAACCCAAACATGACCAGATTCAAGGCCATGAGCATGGATGAGTAGGTGGAAATGATAGAGCATTCAACTCAAGAGGCCCTTAGGGTCAGGGAAGAAATTACTGTGACAGAGACAACAGAGGCATAGAGAAGGGGATTACTCTTGATACAAGGGGTGCATAGGATCATTGATCAGTTGAAAAATGACCTCGATTTGATGGAAATGACGAGGATCTCGGCTGATAGACCAATCAAAAGCCGAGGGGAACCAAGTGGCCCAGAGGCAATACAACTTGAAGAAACTATTAGGTCATAAAACCCTGAGGTTCCACCACCGCAGACTGAATCACTAGGGAAAATTTCGACCCAGCCCGAAATAGCCAGGACATTAGGGAGAACAAGTGTACCAAATACCTTGTTTGATTTGATAACCATATATGATGATGAGGAGAGTTCAGAGGTGTCCCTGGTCACTCCAGTGAAAATCACAGAGGAGAAAGAACCTGAGAGAGCATCCAGCCCGAGTCTTGATGCTCCAAGTCAGAGTCGTCCGTAGAGCAAGCATGAGGTAGAAAGTGCCTTAGACACTGAGCCAATCGACATACTAAGAACCCCAATCGAAAAATTGATGGATGGGCTAGGATTAGGCGAACAAAAAGAAGAAATCCCACAACAGGAAATCAACATCTCAATAGCTAATTACCAAGTAAGTACCGAACCTACAACTGATTCCTCGATTTTTTCTAGTACCATACCACCCGATGAGACAAAACCAAAGGCTAAGCCATCGGGACATAAAAAAGAGGTTCATGAACCCAACCTTGAACATATATAC
>JZKD02S2240568.1:603039-629180 GCA_000966675.3 Picea glauca
GGAAGCTTCTATTAGGTCTTCTTACATCCGCCTTATTCTATTTTATTGAAAGGCCTTATTAATATTAACCTTTATTACATCCGAATACATTGATCTACCTATGTGCGGGTTAGGAACTTAACAAAAACACTCTTACTTAGGGAGAACAACAAATCCTTGAACCTATTGATGAGGTCACCGATATACAAGAAATCACCTACGACTGAAAGAGGAAAGCCATCATGAAGAGAACCACTAAGAAAATAAGGCTTACTTTGGACAGTTTGATCCTTATAACCACATAGGAGGAATTGATCAACACAGAGCATGCCAAGACATCCGAGCTTATTGGAGCACGGATGGTGATCACAAATGCCACCCTAGATAGAGAAAGGAAAGATGAACATGAGTTGGCCACTGCACTAAAGGAGCTAGAGCATCTGCACCATTTGAAAAAATACTATCAGGACTCCACACAGGCCACGATATTTTTGAGAAGAAAATTCCAAGATTCCTACAACAAATTCACAAATGAACGACACCTTTTTACTATAGGGATAACCAAATTCTAGGAAGACACTCTTATGGAACTAGTGAACTGCAAAGATGTGTAAAGATGGTACGGGAAGTCCCACCAAGTAGTGGAGAGAATTGATTACATCAATGCGGTTCAACAGGGTCAAGATGCCAAAGAGAATAGAATTCAGGTGATGAGGGACAACAACATAGATTGGATAAGGAAAGCAACCGAATACTAGGTGAAAATGGCCCAAGAGAATCAACGGGAGATTCAAGAGAAATGGTCCGATTGAGAAAGAATTTGGGTCAAGATCAATTGGGATATGAGAGACATCGGTCTCACATAATATGGTTCACCCGAGGACTTTGTCGACTTGCATGACATAGTCAAACAACATGCAGAACAAGACTCATCGTGGACTGAAGAGATAGAAAAGGTGGAAAACATGGCGCCAGGACAAGTGCAACAGTTCATGGAGCACCCGATCAAGGCTTGAATAATATTACAACAGTTAAGTGTTAAAATAGTCAAGTATCAAACATAAGAAATAGAAATAGAGGAGATCCTTTCGGCCCTGATGGACCAACACAGATTCCTGTATGCCAACACATGCAAGAAACTCTTCATCAAATGGTCAGAGTATGAGAAGAGTCATCCACTTAAGTAAAACCATTTGATGATTCCTAGAAGACAGAGATATGGAAGCGCCATGTGGCGATGTTTTGTTTTACTTAGCTTGCACTTTGATAGTTATTTTTAGTTAATAATTTGTTATAAATAAGAGGATCGACCTTTTAGAATGGGTCGATGGTTTTGGAAAACACCCTCATTTTTGGAATTGTAAAGAACTATTTCAGAACTAACTTAATTAAGAAGTCATGTTTAGGACCGGAGACAACTTTTTGTTTTTCATCAAAGGCATGTGTGATTGGATCCGAGGAGGAACTACTTCTAACTTTGTTTAATGAATGGATGCTGAAACGAGTAAGAGTTTCTAAATCTATTGATAAGTTAGCTGATTTGATATTTTTATAGTTCTTGTCTTTAATGGTGGAAAGAAAATCATTGTGTTAATGTGTGATTAGTGATTAGAGCTAAGGAAACTAATTTTCTTGCCATCATTTTATTGCATGTATGTTTTCTTTCGATAATTGTATCTCAGTCAATAATTAAAATACCAGCAAGTTGATGTATTAGTACTAGGCTTGTTACAGGTGTGAAAATATTTGTTTGCATGCTTGAGCACGAGGGTTATCCCAAGCTTAGCCTTCTCTAGTAATTAATATTCCCTCGTTCCAACTAGTTTATACCTGCACACATCCTTTTTACCAGCCCCACCTAGTAAAAGAAAATGCAAAAAGAGAATGTTTAAATTGAAGAAGGAACTTCCATAAGAAGAAATCCTGTAAATCACTACTTAAATCCCATCGATTATTTGGCTGGATCGATAGATCTGGAGAACCATTCCACTACCAAACATTGCAGAGTCTAATTGGGCCTCAGTGGCGGGTTTGGTTCCTACTGTCCATTCAAAGGGATTTAGTAACCCACAACAACACTATGTACCTAATTATTCTCACAAACACATTAGTGCCTAACATAATACAAAAATATTAGAATGAAAATTTTGTTTCGATTATAGTAGGAAATATTTATAAATTATTATTCATCACTAGAGTGTCATATTATCATCTTTACAACATTCACATGGAAGTAATTTTTTATTTTTTATCTTTTTATTATTATTTCCAATAATGGTAGGAGAATGACTTGGGCAAAGATTCCTCTATGGCTAGGGTTTTTGTAGCCATAACCATTTCCAAGCTAGGACATATTTTTCAATCCCCCACCATTTCCAAGCTAGGATATCTTTGTCCAGCACCCACCATTTCAAAGCTATAAGATCTTCATCCAACCTTGCGAATTTAGTGTTGATTACTCCAAGTCGACTTTGTTGTGGGATGGTTTTGGTGGAGTTAGAATGGGCATAACTTATCTTCCTAAGGTAGAGGAATTTTAATATTTGGTTTCTTCCATGAAAGCATCAAAAGGAAAGCACCCAATTCAAAGCTAGTTTGTTAAGTGGGTAAATACCATTCCCCAGTTAGAAATTTCATCATTTGGGCCAAGGAGAAAATACCTTATTTTGAATGAGTGAGATTTAATAGGAAAATTCTGATCCAGGTGGATATTGGTGGCCACCCACCTTTTCCAACTGGCTCCTTGTGTCCATTTTTTTTGGTTCAATGTGTTCTTCTGTACTACTTTGTAGTTATGAGTTCTACACTTCTGGGGTTGTCTGAATCCCCACACATCCTCCAGGTGGATACCGATGGCCTCTCGCCTAATCCAACTCGCTTATTTTGTATGTTTTCATGTCATCACATCTTGTTGTACTTCCAGGGCCATTTTGGGGCCCTAAACGTTGTTTTTTTGGCTCGCCACAATCAACTATAGACAGAGCTAGAGTTTGATAACAAAATGTGTAGTTCTATGAAATACCTTTCCAATGGGATATCACATGCCTAAAATGAAGGTCGTATGCAAAAGTTACAACCCTTCGAAGTAGAGGTACCAAATTACACCAACTTACCATAGGGCCCACATAACTTTTGGCATTTCACCTTCTAGGGTTAGGTTTTTTGGATGACTAAGGTTTTGGCATTCATGAGTAATATCAAAAAGGCCCATGGAGTCTCATTTTAATCCATTTTTCTCATATGGATGCACGTAGCAGCCACATCTCTTGTTAGAGATAGCTACCACCATTTGAGCAAGTGTTTCAGTTATGCAGTTTTACAGTTTCATCCTATTTCATTATTTAATAGAAGATATTTTTCATTGGATATTTGTGTTATTCTTCATATCTCTGTATTCATTGTATTCAGTCTATTAATCATTTTTTTCCTCTCCTAAATCTGGATCATTGGTATCAGAGCGGTCTTCTCTTCATTTATTTTTCTTCGTGCATGTCCCCGATAAGATCTAGGTACAAGAAGTTGGGAATTGAACCAATCGATCAATTACCAAATTGACCACGTCGAGCCCGAAAACAACCCATGGGGGACGAAAAGAAATATGATAGAGCAGGAGATCCTATTAAAATGTTGCTCAAGGAATCCCTCGCGCGAAAAAGGAACGAAATGATGGATAACTTCACGCAGATCCTTCGACAACTACCCACAGGAGAAGCATCTTCATCAAGCGGCCATGCAACCCCCTTCAAGGTACATGTAAATTTTGATATTCCATTATTTGAAGGATTGATAGATGCAGATGCTGTAGATAAATGGTTGAATCTACTTAAAGGATATTTTTTAGTGCACAATTTTTTCGATAGGGACAAGATCACTTTTTCACTCCTCAGGGTCGTTCCCCATGTTAAAGACTGGTGGGATACTTACTCTGAGCAAAGGGTTGTGGAGGAATATACAATGTGTGTGGTGTCCCCTACATGGTATTCCTTCCGGGACACCATTAAAGAACAATACTACCCCGTTGGAAGCTACGAGGACCAGTACACCAGATGGACCACCCTACGTCAGGAAAGGGACCAGACAATACCATATTTCACTAATATTTTCCATACCCTATGCACCAAATTCGGTATCAAAGACTTTGAGTGTCATCTGGTGCTCAAATACCACAACTGTTTTCATAGATACATTAAAAAAGAAATGGATTTCATGGACATCGCCTGATTGGGCACAACGTATAGATACGCTGTCAAGATCGACCAGAAATTTAAGCATAAATGATGAGAGTTTGGATCTGGAAGCCTCTCACAACCGAAGCAGGGAAAAGGCAGCCCCAACCCACACAACAAGGGACCATGTAGAGATGAAATCCCTTAGGACAACCAGTCCAAGCTGCACCACAAGAAGGGTAATGAGAAGATGAAGAAGGACACGAGAAAATGGTGTGAGTACCATAAAATCCCTTGGAACAACACTGAGGAATGTCGCTCCAAGCAGTCCCTCGTGGATGAGATGAAGGCGTCCGATTCAGAGGTCGATTCAGATTCTGAGTCAAATCCTAAAGGAGGGAAGCATATTATCGATGCTGAACCTAGTGCCACTGTCGCTACCACCAAAGTCTGGCCAAGCGAACCAGAAGAACCAGAGGAAGGGGAACACCTCTTTCACTCACAGATGTGGGTCAAGGGGTCTCCGATTCATTTCAGTGTCGACAACGGTAGTAAGAAGAAATTGATTTCAGCAGAGGTTTTTAAGTGGATGGACTTGCCAATAACATCACACCTACATCCCTACACCATCGGATGGTTTCGCCAAGGAAGAGATCTCTGTGCCAGCAACCAATGTCGTTAGCCCTACGAAATCAAGCCTTTCAAAGACAAGGTACTGTGTGATATTTCTCCCCTTGAATTTTGTGATGTTCTTTTAGGACAACCATATTTGTGGAAGCGTAATGCTGTGTATGAGTCTAGATCCCGCATTGTTATTATTACTTTGGGTAAACAATTATACAGGATCCTAGAGGTAGCACCGCCTACTGCTATTTCTTTAATCTCTTCTAAGTAATGCAGTAAGGTCATTTCATAGACCGGGAAGTTTGTCTTCTTTGTGATCCATGCTCATAGTAAGAAGAAGGTCACCGCCACATCCGTGGCCTCTAAACAACGCCTCTCTTTGCAGTAGAAGCAAGTGGACGGGATCATGGAAGAATACAAAGACATATTCGCCTCACCCACATGGGTACCAACAAACTGCCAAGTCAAGCATCCAATTGATCTGACCCCCGATGCGCCCCTACATAATGGACCAGTCTATCGGTGCTCGCTGATGGAGAATAAAAAAATTAGGCGTAAGATCCAAGAGCTTCTTCAAAATGGGCACATCAGGCCCAACCCTCCACTTGTGGAAGCCAGATTGTACTGGTGTAGAAGAAGGACGAGAATTGGCGACTCTGCATTGATTACAGATACTTAAACAAAATCACAGTGAGGAACCGCTACCCCATTCCCAGGATTGATGACATTCTTGACCAACTCAAGGGGGAAAATTTCTTCAGCAATATTGACCTAAAGTCTGGCTACCACCAAGTTTCCATTGGACCAAATGATGTATGGAAGACAACCGTCAAGTCTAAAGAAGGTCTCTACGAATTCCTAGTCATGACCTTTGGCTTAACAAATGCCCCAACCACTTTCATGAGGTTGATGGATGATGTATTGAGACCTTTCACCAACTCCTTTGTGGTAGTATATTTGGATGAAATCCTCATCTCCCGCAGATCGTGGGAGGAGCACATGCGGCATATTCAACAGGTATTGAGCACTCTGCAGCAACACAAGCTTTATGCCAACTTGGAAAAATGCTCTTTTGGAATGAACATGGTCCAATACATGGGCTACATTGTTGATGAGCATGGGTTACATGTTGATCTAGCTAATATCCGAGTCATCCGTGATTGGCCAGCCCTAACCAGACTGACAGAGCTTCGGAGTTTTTTGGGACTAGACAACTTCTACCGATGGTTCGTGTTGAGATTCTCCCATATTGCCTGGGCCCTCATCCAAGTGACCAAGGGTGGTGGTAGGGACAAGTTCGTGTGGGGGAAGGAGAAACAATGAGCATTTGATGATCTGAAGCATCGCTTTTTCTTAGCTCTAGTACTCTCCTTGCCTGATCTACAACAACCATTCGAGATTCAGACTGATGCATATAACTATGCCATGGGCACAATTCTCACTCAGCATGGGCATGTGATGGCATACCATAGTGAGACATTCTCCGTTACTGTTCTAAAATACCCCACCTATGACAAGGAAATGTATTCCATTGTACAAGCCTATCGTCAATGGAAACATTACATTATGGGGAAAGAGACGACCATACACAAAGATCACAAGCCTTTGTAAATCATATAGACACAAGGGAAATTGTAGAACAATCGCCATAAGAAGTGGTCCACCTACCTACAACAGCTCCATATCAACATCAAGTATAAGACATATATCTCCAACTGTGTTGTTGACTACCTCAGTGAGCCTCCTATGGCTGCACTTACCATTGTGCCCCATTCCTATGGACATGAAGCATCTGAGTGGCCCCAACTGTATCAACAAGATCCAAACTCCACCACAACCTATCAGCTCTTGGGTACAAGAGCAATTGTCACTGATTTTCACATTTAGGACAGACTCTTATGCCACCTAGGCTATCTCTGTGTTCCTACAAGTGAGTGTGAAATATGATTTGGGAAGCTCACTACACTTGGGTGGCATGACATTTTGGCGTGGATAAAACTGTAGCCGTTCTTCAAAAAAACATTATTGGCCAAAACTTCACCAGGACGTGAGAAAGTATATAAGATCTTGCACTATCGGTGCCATTTCCAATCCAACTGTTAGTCCCTAAAGTTGCACTCGACTGGTAAGGGCAAGCTAGGGCATCATTGATTTTATTGCAAAGTAATTTTGAGGGTTTTATGATTTGGTTTTGGTTTAATGGTTGAAAACTAGGTCAAGCTTACAACATGGCATGGAAATCAAGATTACAACATTGCATATCCCACTGGATGAATAATAGGTAGATACATAGATGGAGTAAACCAATTCAAGAAAAAGAAAGTGAAATATTCAATTTGTCAATTTCACACAGTTTGGTTTCAATATATCATAAAGAAATAGGGGTATCAACTTGAAATCATTACTTGAAAATTATCTCTACAACAAAATCTTCACTGTATAAATTAACATTCAAGAACCAAAAGCATTTCAATTTGAATAATAAATTCAAGCATGAAAATGAAATAACAGAGTAGAAAAGAGAAGGTCTAACCATCCATATGTCTTTTCTATTAAGTGTCAATTGAACATACGCGCCTTTACAATAATCTCCAAAAAATTTTCTATGGATCTCCAAATTTTCAACCCCCATAAGGTATGTCTTCTGTCTATTTAAAAAAACTATGAAACTACCAGATCCTATTATCTAGGATAGCTTTAAATGACTAGAATCAAAGAGTATCCAGATCCTAAATTATGTCACTCAAAAATGAGCTACTATTTCCAAAATAGTCCACAACTCAACAACTTAATATAACAAACATTGCCAGCAACACTCTACAAAATAGAGATTTTGTTTGAATCTGTAAAGAAGATCGATATCTTAGCATCTCCTTGATCAAAACGAGTATTATTTGCCATATCTCCTGGAGCACCTTTAAACAAAATTGTAACCAATCTTGATGTTACCTTTAAGATAAAATCGCAGCAGAGGCTTTGGTATTTTTCTGCTTGAGCTTTGTGGTTAACACAACATTGTGCCAGTAAAGTCTAAAATTGATTTCCCTGAGTTCCTTAAGCAACGCCCTTTTCTCTTTCTTCTTCTTTTTAAGACTTTGAATTCTTTCCTGCTGGAGAGCATTCCACTGTTCTACCTGCATCTTTTCCTTCTTTAACTGTTTTATGGTTTTCTGAAATTCTTTAATATTTTCCTTATCAGTTCTTATCTCGACCCTGAATCCTGAAAAATCTTCAGAGGGTGAAGTTTCATTCAGATTTAAAGTAACACTGGGTTCTTTGGCTTTAACCTGATATTTTGAAATCAATTCTGAGCTATGTTCTTCTTCAGATCTTGATGAATCCATAGCTCCAGGTACATCTGGTAAGTAATCTGAATCTTCCATGTAATCTTGTGTTTCTTCATGAAATTCACTGATGCCTTTAGCCATCTCTTTAGCCTTAGCTAATCTAGTTGAAGCTCTCGTTACAGGGCCTGCAAGTGGTGTAAGTTTTCCTTTTCCTTTGCTGACAGATTTCTTGGGAAAAGGAGTCCACTTTGCTTTTTTCCTGGTGCTTGTTTCAACCTCCTCAGAATCATCATCTATGATTATGGTGTTTTCTTCTTTAATGGCAGTATTGAACATTGCTTTTGAGTTCAGCCTGTTAGCTCCCAAAATGAATCAGTCACTATGGTTTCATTTTGTTGTTGATAGCATGGCTATTAGTAGTTTTCTCCAATTTGTTTTAAGTTTTTCTAGTAGCAAAAATTAGGTTTTAATTTATGTCTTAAAAATAAGATGATCCATAAAGGTATTTTCTTTAAAAATTTCATGAAAAGACTTTCAAAAGCTAACGCGTGTTTCAAAGTTGATGATTAGCTGATGAAAGCGGTGATTTTCAACAGCTAAGGACCATTTCCCACAGGCCGTTAGCTGGTGAAAGTGCGGATCACGTGTGTTTTCTCCACGTTTTCAAAAAATTAAAAGATGACATGCTCAGCACACATCATGTAATCATTATAAGGTGCTGGTGAAAGCGGATAATGATGAAGATTCAGGTTTGCACGTCTAAATCGGATTGCAAAGCATATCGTGTTCAGAAATGCATGCTTCACGAGATAATGGCGCTGGAGATGGCGAATTCAAGTCCATTATCACAGGTAAAGGAGCGGTACTACTCGGCTGGTGACATCAAATCGACGCATCATATCCCCAACATGCATCATCCACAGGCATATGATATGTTTTCATTTTTGAAAGAGAGCGCCGAGCGTTTTCACCAGCGCAAAACCTCGGCTCAAACAACAGATTGCAGTGTTTTGTGTGCAAAATTGTCTCGGGTTCGAATTGCAGATGGCAAGGAGACGAAGTGGTTCATTGTTAAGAAAATAATTGGACAGTCTGTCCTTTCTACAGGCGCATCTAGAGGTGCAAAAACACTTCTCAGACGCAGGCTGCATGGGATATGTCGAGAAGTTACATAACGACTGTCACCAATCAACAACTGAAGCATTTTCTAAAACATACGATGGAAATAAATCCTGTGTTGAGTCTTTAGAAATCATCGTGGATGAAGACGCCATTGTTGCAGCGACCAATTTACCTAGATCAGGCTAGAGTTGGTTCAAAACAACAGCAACCAAGAACCTAAATTTCAGAGCATATTTAAAGGAATAATTCAGAAATGATGCATGGAATAAAAGCATGCCAGTTTTCATTTAGAGGAAGAGTGGCAGGATTTGTTCAAGGGCATCCAACTCTACATAACCTCAGAAGGAAGGTATGACAAGATGATGCTATATCATTTCAAGATCTTAGACCATTTTACAGGGAAAACTCTCCTAAATTTACCTTTCTTCTTGCACAAAATCTTAACTAAAATCTGTAAAAGGATTAGAGATGAACCTCTAAGTATGAAGAACACTCTTTGTCACTTTTGCCTAATCAAATTTATAATCCTGGAGGAGCTAAGACAAAAAGGAAGGACTTGGCAACATTTTCTTTTTTGGGAGGGTTTTAAAACTCAAACTCAGCCCATGAATGAGCAAAGGAGAGCTGGAAAAAGGTAATTGACTCCTAAAAGCAGCTTGAGGAAGAGGAGAACTCTTCCAGGACCACCAGAAGATAGGATCTCTGGTGTAGGGTCTCACAGGTCAAAGAAAAAATTAGATTTTGAAACTACTACAGAGCAACTTACAGAAAAGAAAATAAACATCTTAAATCTACCATACACAGAATCAGAGCCAGAGAAAGAAGATGAAAGCCCTGCCATTAAAATCCCTAAACACTCCATTGAATTTGCATAGGATTGTTAGACTTTTACTCACACTGATGAAGGTGAAACATCAAAGAGCACAAAGTCAAAGAAAACACAGAAAATCAAGCAACTTAAAGAAGTGATTGCTCAACAGGAGGTTTTAGAAAGAGTAATTAAGGAGAGATACAAAACTCTGTCTGATAATTTCGCAGAAACAAATGCTACATTTGAAAAGATGGCTCGTGAAAGTGCCAAGGAAAAGAAGAGAAAAAAGAAAATCACCAAAGACTATAACAGTCTATGGCGGTTAGCAAAACACCTTAAGAGGAAGATTAGAAAATTGAAGCAAAAACAGAAGTCACACCTAGATCTGCAAGTGCTAGCTCAGGTTGCTGTGAATATGCAAGGAGATAAAGTAGAGACACGTTGATTTTTTGATAGAACCATAGTTTTGGAGGTGAAAGTTCATTTTGGGCCAAGGCAGAGCTTTCACTAGCGCAAAGGGAAAATTTACAACTAGTTAGCTGGTGAAAGGCAGCGCTTTCACCAGCTAACCAACGAATCATAAGGCAAGTTAGCTGGTGAAAGGACAAAAATAATTTTTGAAAGCTAAGGATGGAGCAGGGCGATTTTCAAAGGATTTAAAGAGGTTCCAGAGCATTAAAGGATTAACTACGTAGTCAGAAAATACTCAACAGCAGAGATTCATGGGAATTTTGAAAACCACATGCTAAATTGGTCTCCTAAATTTTCGACTATGAGTAACTGAAGAAATACAGCTGCCAAGACAGGTGCCTTTACCATGTTTCATGACACAACAGATTCCAGAAGCTGATGAAGCACATATGTGAAATTTTGAGATGGAAGACAGTTCGAATGCTAGTCTAGCCACTAGTCTTTGTTATCGATTGTCTTAGTTAATTTGATTTGTTATTTTTAGATACAGATCCAAGTTTTCAAGATCTTAAAAACTGATTGTAAAAGGCTATAAATTCCTATCTTTTCTAAGATACAAGGGTTCAAACTGGGAATACATTTTTGTGCTACTGTATAGACTCTTATTGCATAATAAAATTACAGTCTCCTTTCGTTTTCAATATAAGAAATATTCATGCTTCCTTTTCTGTACTTTATTTCAGTTTATCTTAGCTTATAAAGACTGTTATCTCTTTATTGAACTCATAGACTTGAAGTGAAGGATTTTCTTTCTATCTTGCATTAAGTCCTACATCTAGTTGTAATTGGCAATCAAGATTAGTGTTCTTCATCCTCTCCTTTCAAATTACTTGATCTGATTATTGTTTCCTGAAAGCACTGTTTCTTTTGATGTATGATGAGTTGTCTATTACGTTAATCATTGAGGATCCCATTGTTCCAGGCATACCTACACATTATTTTTAAGTTACCAAGCATCCTTAGTCTACAACCCTAAGGAGTTTCTTGGAGTGATAACAAATTGGCGCCGTTATCGGGGAGACGAAATTTAAGTTCTGCTTTCCTGGGATACGACACAGAGCTGATCTTTGATGATAGACAAAGATTAGACATTTTAGTTGGTTGTAATTATCTATATGGCGACTCCACAAGTTCATCCTAGCTCCTAAGAGGATGAGTACTAGGGAGAATCCTCAAGAATCACCTATCACACCAGTGTCCAATCCAGAACTAATTCTCAGGAAAGGAAAGACAATTCAGGGTCAAGCTTCAAAATCAGATACAGAAGGTAATCCTCTTTTTAGTTCTGAAAAATCTACTACAGAAAAATTTGAGTTCTTTTCAAAGAGCATTGATGAAAAAACAACTGTAAATACTATAGAAGAAAAAAATCCTTTTGATCAACAGGAAAATACTAATGATGACAAATTGATAGATTCAAATTTGATTGAAAAAACATCCAATACTTTAGAAAGAAGCCATAGTTCTTATTCTCTTGAGTCTTTTCATTCTCAGCAACAAGAAGATTATTTAAACATTTATACTAGCCTCCTTGCTGTTGAACATCTTCTCCAAGAGCTATCTGCTAAAGGTGAAGAAAATTTAGCTGGACAACTTGCAAATTTTTACAGAGCCTCATATCAGAGCTCTTTCCCATTAGAAGATTCACCTCCTTTGCATTCCTCCAGTGTTGAAGAATTGAAAAAGAAACCATCACCTTTCTCACCCCTGATACTTATGGTTGCACCACCTCCTTTGACGAAGATGCAACAAATCCTAGATGCTAGGTATGCACCACTTATATTGCCAAACCTAGTATCAGTCATGCCAACGGGAGACTATCAGAAGTATATGCCCATATTCACAGGCAAGGGCGATGTGTCTGCTGAAGAACATATTGAGGCTTTCTACAGTTATGATGAAAACCTTAATATTGAAGAGGAAGATGTTTGGACACGAGTCTTTGTCCAAAGCTTAGATGGCCATGCTAGGAAATGTTTGAAAGAACTCCCTGCTGGTTCCATAGCTGGAATCGAGCAATTGGATGCGACCTTTTTGAAACATTGGGGTGATAGAAGATATTCTGTATACTATATCACAGAATTCGAAAATCTAAGGAAACAAAATAGTGAGTCAGTCTCTGATTTCACTAAAAGATTTAACCGGATGTACGGTAAAATACCAGCAGAGATAAAACCTTCAGATGCTTCTGCTAAGATCACATATTCTGATGCTTTTGACTCAGATTTCTATTTATTGTTGAGAGAAAGGAGGTCACCGACATTATCTCTCATGCAAGATGCTGCCCTTGAGGTGGAATCAAATATTTTAGTCTCTCAAAAGCTAAAGGGAAATTCTGATAAGAGAAGGCCAAGGAATGAGGCTTCTTCTTCATCAAGTGCTGACCCAAAGTTTGATAAAATGGCTAAGATGCTAGAGTCTCTAACCTCTAAGATATCTAAGCTCAAGAGTGAAAATAAGCAGCCCGTGAAGGGAAGAGGCACTTATGATTATGCAGGCAGGAACCCAAATCAAAATCCCAACAACTTCAGAAGAAATAATCAGCCAACACAGATCTTGCAAAGAGAAAAGAATCCTACCGAAGATCAGAGAATAAAGGCCCCTCTTCAAAATGTTGTGTTGGAAAAAGATGAAGGTGATTATCAAGAAGATGGAGAAGATAATATTCATAGTGTTGGAGAAGAGACAGGGAAATCTTATTTGACACAACACGACTATGAAGAAGCATTGATGAATGAACAGACAAAGGATAATCCTATTGATGATGGCATTTTCATGACAGAAGATAAGAATAGATATAATCTCCAATCTAAATCTGATACTGCCCAACAGAACGCACCAGCCTCTCCCGAAAAGAGCACAACCCCTGTTAAGCAAAAAGATCAGACATCAGAGAGTCAGCAAACAAATCCCTCAAAGGAGAAAGCATCAGCTCCTCCCAAGAAGACTGTTGCCCCTGTCAAGAATCAAACTCCAGAAAGTCAGGCCCCTGTTGAAAAACAAAGCAATCAGTAAGCTCCTTCGAATCAGGTAAAGGTCTCTGATAAAGCTTCTGATAAAGTCCCATATTCGTTCAATTTTGAGGCTGAAATACAAAAAATTAAAATTCCTATTCCTGTAGTTGAGTTAAAGAAAAATGAAATGTTCAAAAAGGATATCCTCAAAACTTTAGATCCCAAATCTATATCCCCTTCTACTGATATTCTCAACATATATGATTAAAATCCAATCATTACTCTGGGCCAAATGATAGAAGACAGAGATGAAAGTTGTCCTCCCTTTTACATCTCTCTAAATATTCATGAGAAAACATTGCATAACTGTTTGTTGGACTCCGGTGCTTCTCACAATTTGATGCCAAAGGCGGTCATGGATGAGCTTGGGCTGGAGATCACCAAGTCTTATCATGATCTTTTGTCTTTTGACTCTTGAAAAGTCAAATGTCTTGGGATGATCAAGGATTTGGCCGTAACCTTAACCCAAGCACCCATGAAGACTATGGTTATGGATATAGTAGTGGCAGACATACCACCTAAATTTGGATGTCTGTTATCAAGATCGTGGATAAAGAGGCTAGGTGGCACTCTTCAAATGGATCTCTCCTATGCTACTATCCCTATTTTTGGAGGGGTGGACAGAAGGTTATATAGGGAATCACAATTGGCATATGTAATCAGTGATGAACAAAATCCATCCAATCATCCTATCTATTCTGTCGACACAGGTATGAGATCTTGTATTTTTCAAATCGATAAGGAGAATGAATATGACAATGAAATTAAGAATCCAAAATTCAGAAGCAAAATCGCAGCACATGAAATAGTCCAGTTGTCTACCAACATAATTCCTAAAGGTTTGGTCCCTTTGGAAAGGCTTTTTGATAATAATGGTGTGGCTGTCAAATTGGAAAATGGGGAAAAAGATTCAAAAGTTTTGCAGTATAATGTAACCAGTGAACATGATCCTAAATATGTCAACTTAGCTTCACATTTGACTGAAAAACAAAAGGTTGATTATGGAGAATTGCTAAAGGAGTTTGCTGACATCTTCGCTTGGCAATATGATGACTTGAAGACTTTCGACACAGAGGTAATTCAGCATAAGATTCCCTTGAACAAAGATACCAAACCATTTAGGCAGAAGCTTAGATCCTTTAATCCTTTGTTTCTGCCTACAATGGAAATGGAAATAAAAAAACTATTGGATGCCCGCATCATCATACCTCTCAGATATTTAGAATGGATTGTGAATCTCGTACCGGTCATGAAGAAGAATGGAGAGATCAGACTCTGCGTCGACTTCAGAATTTTGAATAAGTTCTCTAGGAAGGATAACTACCCTCTGCCCAAAATGGAACATATTTTGCAGAAGGTGTCAGGATCAAAGGTGATGTCTTTTATTGATGGGTTTTCTAGATACAACTACATTGTTGTCCATCTGGACGATAAAGAAAAGACTGCTTTTACTACTCCATGGGGTACGTTTATGTATGAAAATATGCCCTTTGGATTGATGAATGCAGGAGCAACATTCCAAAGGGCGATGGACATTGCTTTCATTGGAGAGAAAGATAAATTTGTCCTGATATATCTTGACGATATCACTTTTTTTTCGAGCAGCCATGAACTTCATTTGCAACACTTAAAAAGGACGTTTCTAAAATGTCAAAGGTATGGCATTTCTCTTAATCCAAAAAAATAAAATTTTTCACTTAAGGAAGGGAAATTACTTGGACATATTGTTTCAGCTGATGGGGTGAAAATTGACCCAAAAAGGGTAGAAGCAATTAAAAATCTGTCTCTTCCTAGATCAAAGAAGGACATTCAGTCTTTCCTTGGGACTATAAACTTTATCAGGAGGTTTATAGTAAAATTTGCAGAACTCACAAAGAATATTATTGCTATGTTAAGAAAGGACTCCGAGGTAAAATGGACTGAAGAAGCCAAACACTCATTCAATGCTATCAAGGAAGCCATCACAACAGCCCCGACTTCGCCAAGGTATTTTACATTTTTTCATTTGCTTCAAGAGATACAATTGCAGCCATACTCTTGCAGAAAAATGTCGATGATCAGGAGCAGCCGGTTGCCTTCTTCAGTAAGGTATTGAGGGACACAGAGGTAAAGTATGAATTGTTGGAGAAACAAGCATATGCACTTATCAATTCATTGAAATCTTTCAGAGTTTACATCCTTCAGGCCAAGGTAATAGCTTTTGTACCCTCCAGTTTAGTTAAAGATGTGCTTATACAACCCGACATAGATGGAAAAAGGAGTAAGTGGATAGCAAAGTTGATTGAATTTGATGTTGAAATTAAACCAACAAAACTTGTGAAGGGCCAGGGCCTTGCCAAACTTCTGGCAGAAGAAAATTATAGGCTGCTCGAAATAAATTTGGTAGGTATTAATGCAGATAATGTTTAGTCTTCAGGGGACAAAGAAGGCGAGGAAATGCAGGTCTCAGCTCATCTATCTAATTGCAAATGGTACAGTCGCATTGTTCATTTTTTGCAAACTTTATCAGTCCCTTCAGATTTGACAAAAACACAAGGAAGGGATTTAAAGCTCAAAGCCATGAATTTCTGCATCAATGGCAACTTATTGTTCTGGAAAAATCCAATAGGTCTATTATTGAGGTGCATAAACCAAGAAGAAGTAGCTAAGGTCATGATTGAATTCCATAATAGTGAATGCGGAGGACTTCACTATTGGAAAACCACCGCACATAAAATCTTAAGATCTGGTTATTACTGGCCATCCTTATTTTCAGACGTGTGTGAGTTTGTGAGAACGTGTGACAAGTGCCAAATATTTGAAGGCAAACAACAACTGAATTCTCTTCCCCTCAAACCTATAGTGGTCACAGGTCCTTTCCAGCAATGGGGCCTGGATTTCATAGGTGAGATTCACCTGCCTTCTAGTAGTTAGCACAGGTGGATCCTTGTTGCCACCAATTATTTTACAAAGTGGATTGAGGCTATTCCTACCAGGAACGCCAATCATACTGTCATCAAAAATTTTCTGCAAGAAAACATATTTGCCAGATTTGGTTTCCCTAAGAGAATACTCACTGATAACGCTGCTGCATTCAAAGATAAGCACTTGGTAAAATTATGTGAAGAGCTGGGAATTCAGCTAGTACATTCCACTGCTTACTATCCACAAGGAAATGGATTAGCTGAGTCATCAAATAAGAGTTTAGTTAGAATTGTAAAGAAGCTGCTTGAACAAAATACCAGAGGCTGGGATTCCAAGCTGAAATTTTCTTTGTGGGCTGGCAGGGTTACATGTAAAAAATCAATTGGTACATCTCCTTTCAAGTTGGTATATGGTACTGAAGCCATATTTCCTATTCAACTTGCATTGCCGGTTGCAAAGTTTTTACAAGAAACTGATTCTGAACCAAGTGATTTGACTCAGAGAATTCATAATTTGGTAGAGTTACAGCAAGATAGAGAGCAACTTTTGGAAAAGACAGAGTTACACCAAGGAAAAATGAAGGAGATCTTCGACAAGAAAGTCAAATCAAATATCTTCAAAATAGGGGAACTAGTCTTAAAGTGGGATGCAGCAAGGCAAGAGAAGGGGAAAAACAAAAAATTTGATTCTCTTTGGACAAGTCCTTTCGTCATAACAACGGTTCAACAAAACAATACCTTTGTTCTCCAAAATCTTGCAGGCGAAGAAGTAGCAGGTGGCCCTTTCAACGGGCGCTTTCTAAAGACCTATTTTTCATGAGGATTTTTCTAAAAGCCCTGTTCTACTTGTACATATTCTTTTCAGTTCTATTTTATTTGTTTCTATCACTTGAATAACTCCATGCCCAATGGTACTAAGCAAAAAATATTTTTCATTTTTTTTTTTTTAAATTGTAATAAAGGCTACTGAGTCTAGCTAGGTTCTTGGTCACCTCACAGGGAGGTGTCCATCCCATTTGGAGCCAAATTTTATCTCCCAAAATGAATCTGTCACTATGGTTTCATTTTGTGGTTGATAGCATGGATATTGGTAGTTTTCTCCAATTTGTTTTAAGTTTTTCTAGTAGCGAAACTTAGGTTTTAATTTATTTCTTAGAAATAAGACGATCCATAAAGGTATTTTATTTAAAAATTTCATGAAAATACTTTCAACAGCTAATGCGTGTTTCAAATTTGATGATTAGCTGATGAAAGCGGAAATTTTCAACAGCTAAGGAGCATTTCCCACGGGTCGTTAGCTGGTGAAAGCGCGGATCACGTGTGTTTTCTCCACATTTTCAAAAAATCAAAAGATGACATGCTCAACACACGTCATGTAATCATTATAAGGCGCTGGTGAAAGCGAATAATGATGAAGATTCGGGTTTGCACATCTAAATCGGATTGCAAAGCGGATCGTGTTCATAAATGCATGCTTCACGAGGTAATGGCGCTGGATATGGCGAATTCAAATCCATCATCACAGGTAAAGGAGCGGTACTACTCGGCTAGTGACATCAAATCGATGCATCATATCCCCAACATGCATCATCCATAGGCATATGATATGTTTTCATTTTTGAAAGACAATGCCGAGCGTTTTCACCAGCGCAAAACCTCAGCTCAAACAACAGATTGCAGTGTTTTGTGTGAAAAATTGTCTCGGGTTCGAATTGCAAATGGTAAGGAGACAAAGTGGTTCATTGTTAAGAAAAGAATTGGACAGCCTGTCCTTTCTGCAGGTGCATCCAGAGGTGCAAAAACACTTCTCAGATGCAGGCTGCATGGGATATGTCGAGAAGTTACAGAACGACTGTCACCAATCAACAACTGAAGCATTTTCTAAAACATACGATGGAAATAAATCCTGTGTTGGGTCTTTAGAAATCATCATGGATGAAGCCTCCATTGCTGCAGCGACCAGTTTACCTAGATCAGGCCAGAGTTGGTTCAAAACAACAGCAACCAAGAACCTAAATTTCAGAGCATATCTAAAGGAAGAATTCAGAAATGATGCATGGAAGAAAAGCATGCCAGTTTCTCATTTAGAGGAAGAGTGGCAGGATTTGTTCAAGGGAATCCAACTCTACATAACCTCAGAAGGAAGGTATGACAAGCTGATGCTATACCATTTCAAGCTCTTAGACCATTTTACAGGGAAAACTCTCCTAAATTTACCTTTCTTCTTGCACAAAAGCTTAACTAAAGTCTGTTAAAAGATTAGAGCTGAATCTCTAAGTATGAAGAACACTCTTTGTCACTTTGGCCTAATCAAATTGATAATCCTGGAGGAGCTAAGACAAAAAGGAAGGACTTGGCAACATTTTCTTTTTTGGGAGGGATTTGAAACTCAAACTCAACCCATGAATGAGCAGAGGAGAGCTGGAAAAAGGAAATTGACTCCTCAAAGCAGCTTGAGGAAGAGGAGAACTCTTCCAGGACCACCAAAAGATAGGATCTCTGGTGTAAGGTCTCACAGGTCAAAGAAAAAAGTAGATTTTGAAACTACTACAGAGAAGCTTACAGAAAAGAAAACAAACATCTTAAATCTACCATACACAGACTCAGAGCCAGAGAAAGAAGATGAAAGCCCTTCCATTAAAATCCCTGAACACTCCATTGAATTTGCATAGGATTGTGAGACTTTTACTCACACTGATGAAGGTGAAACATCAAAGAGAACAAAGTCAAAGAAAACACAGAAAATCAAACAACTTAAAGAAGTGATTGCTCAACAGGAGGTTTTAGAAAGAGTAATTAAGGAGAGATACAAAACTCTTTCTGATAATTTCGCAGAAACAAATGCTGCATTTGAAAAGCTGGCTCGTGAAAGTGTCAAGGACAAGAAGAGAAAAAAGAAAATCACCAAAGACTATAACAGTCTATGGCGGTTAGCAAAACGCCTTAAGAGGAAGATTAGAAAATTGAAGCAAAAACAGAAGTCACACCCAGATCTGTAAGTGCTAGCTCAGGTTGCTGTGAATATACAAGGAGATAAAGTAGAGACACACTGAGTTTTTGATAGAACCACAGTTTTGGAGGTGAAATTTCATTTTGGGCCAAGGTAGAGCTTTCACCAACGCAAAGGGAAAATTTACAACCAATTAGCTGGTGAAAGGCAACGCTTTCACTAGCTAACCAGCGAATCATAAGGCGAGTTAGCTGGTGAAAGCACAAAAGTAATTTTTGAAAGCTAAGGATGGAGCAGGGCAATTTTCAAAGGATTTAAAGAGGTTCCAGAGCATTAAAGGATTAACTACTTAGTCAGAAAATAATCAGTAGCAGAGATTCATGGGAATTTTGAAAACCACATGCTAAATTGGTCTCCTAAAGTTTCGACTATGAGTAACTGAAGAAATCCAGCTGCCAAGATAGGTGCCTTTACCATGTTTCATGACACAACAGATTCCAGAAGCTGATGAAGCACATATGTCAAATTTTGAGATGGAAGACAGTTCGAATGCTAGTGTAGCCACTAGTCTTTGTTATCGATTGTCTTAGTTAATTTGATTTGCTATTTTTAGATACAGATCCAAGTTTTCAGGATCTTAAAAACTGATTGTAAAAGGCTATAAATGCCTATCTTTTCTAAGAGACAAGGGTTCAAACTGGGAATACATTTTTGTGCTACTGTATAGACTCTTATTGCATAATAAAATTAGAGCCTCCTTTTGTTTTCAATATCAGAAATATTCATGCTTCCTTTTCTGTACTTTATTTCAGTTTATCTTAGCTTATAAAGACTGTTATCTCTTTATTGAGCTCATAGACTTGAAGTGAAGGATTTTCTTTCTAGCTTGCATTAAGCCCTACATCCAGTTGTAATTGGAAATAAAGATTAGTGTTCTTCATCCTCTCCTTTCAAATTACTTGATCTGATTATTGTTTCCTGAAAGAACTGTTTCTTTTGATGTATGATGAGTTGTCTATTACATTAATCATTGAGGATCCCATTGTTCCAAGCATACCTACACATTATTTTTAAGTTACCAAGCATCCTTAGCCTACAACCCTATGGAGTTTCTTGGAGTGATAACACAGCCTATACTTATTAGTATCTCTGGTTGAATTTCTCCGAGGTTTTGTGATACACACGCACCCTTTTTCCTTTTTCCTTTGACTGCAACGTTCTTTTTGCTAGTGGATGGCATTTCAGTCTTGACTGCAGTTTGAGCAATGAGATTATTTTCTGAATCTGTCTCTTCTTTGACATCTTCCTCAGGAAGCACCTCATGTTTGGGATCCCATCTAGGTCTTTTACTCTTGCTCTTTTTAGTTACCTTGATATCAGAAGATTCATCTTTTACAGGGTTTTCATCAGCAACATCTCGACCCTGTTTAACAATTTTCCTCCCTCTGCCCTTTTTTGACTTATTTGATTGAACAACAGGTTTTAAGGATTCTGTGAGCCAATTCCAGGGATTTTATAGTTCATTTAGGGCAGACATGACTAGGTGTTTAATCAAGACTTGATGGAACAAACTTCCCTTGGCATTAGTGGAAATAGATTGTACCTTCTTGGACATTTTTGTCAAACTTTTAAGCAGGAAATAAGGGACGTTTAAAGGGTAGTCACCATTTAGATGCATCAATATTCTGATATGATAGATATAGATCAAAGAAAACCTCCCTTCGTAGGTGATGTATCTGTGAATCACCACCAGGGCAGTGTGCCATTCGGGTCGGACCCAACTGCGAGGAATTCCCCTTCTCCAATCCCGATTCATCTTCTCTGGAAGGAGGAATTGATTCACAAACTCAGTGACCACGTGTTCCTTCTTCCACAATCTTCCCCCTCCAACCACGAGCCTGCAAGCCTTGTCTATAGTCTGCTCTGTCACCAACATCAACATTTTGCCGATTTCGACTTCATGACCATCGAAATTCAAAGCAAATTCCATGGAAACCCGTTCGTCATATCCTTGAAATGTAGTGAGGAACTCAAACCACCCGCCGTCTCTGAATATTTGAGCCATTTGAGGGTAGGCTTCAAGGATTTTGGCACCTTCTGGTTCGATTATGGCCACTTGTCTGCTACACTTTGGTGCCATTTCAACTCAAATCTGCAACTAACGCCCTCAGGTTCTGAATTTCCTTCTTACAATTGTTGATATGACCGATGCTTTGAATGGATGCCTATATTTCTTCCTGTAGGGTTGAACTTAAAACAACTCGAACTGATCACATAATAATCATTAAATAACAGGGGATCTTGAAATGAACCCTGCGCGTGTGTATAGCGATTATGTTCTGAACATGTTGGATTTAGAGATGATTACCAAATTCTCGTGTGAACACACGAACTCTTAGCTCATGATCTCGTTATCATAACTAAATTAGGATAGCAGGCGCACGATATGGCATGATTATTTGGCCCTACGGGAATAGGCTTATTCCCATAGCGCGTTTTGACAATTTAAAATCTGAAATTCCAACGGCATAAATGAGACACTTCTAGTTTAAACAATGTTTTTCATAACCAAAACTCAAATAAATCATCAAAAATTTTAATGCAAACCATGAAATATTAAAAATCTAAAAAATGAAAACAACTGAAAACGGAAAATGAGGGATGGGTAAGGAGGGTTTTAGGAAAATGGTTTCTTACTTAAACCAAGACAAAAGTAGAGACTAACATTGGCTCCTTCTAGGGATGGAGTTTTGATACTAAACTCCAAGAATTGCAAACCATTGCCTTTCCTTTATCTCTGATTCATTTATTTCCCTGTGATTGTCTGTCTTTTATTCTCTACATAACTATAAAAACAAGTCCATTGGGTATATGGAGTATTTATTGAAAGAAAACCTACTGTACTAACTCTAACCTGTCGTACCTTTAGATGAAATAATGCTTCAAGAACCTCCCATTCACTGGGCCCCTAAAAAATTCAGTGTTATCTAAATTATGAAGGAGGAAAGTGTTATTGTTCATTACCTTGGTTATCCTGAAAGGACCATACCACGGATTATCAAACTTTCCATGTTTTGCTTTATCTTCTCTCCTGGCATCCCATCTCAATACCATATCTCCTTCATTAAAAACATCTTTCTTGGTTCCTTTATCAAATGTGGCCTTGATTTTGTTCTGATGAGCAACAACTTTCTGGTTAGCCTATTCTCTGGCCTGCTGAACTTCAATGAGCTGAAAAATCCTTCTTTGTACATCATTGGGTTCTTCCTGTTCTTCTTGCAAAAATTTCAAAACTGGCAGGCCCAATTGAGTTGGAAGGATAGCTTCTGTGCCATATACCATCTGGAAAGGAGATGTCCTAATAGATTTCTTGTTGCTGATGCGATCAGCCCATAAAGCAAATTTCAACTTAGAATCCCATGCTTTTTTATTTTCTGCCAACAACTTTTTGATAATCCTTACCAGTGTCTTATTGGAAGATTCAGCCAACTCGTTTCCCTAGGGGTAGTAGGGAGTAGAATGAACCAATTTGATATTGTATTTATTGCAGAATTCAAGCATGGAATTCGACTTAAAATCCTGCACATTATCAATGACCAACTTTTTAGGACAACCAAACCTGGAAAAAATATATTCCTCTAGAAATTCCATGATTACCTTGTCTGTAGTATTTCGAGTCGGAATTGCTTCTATCCACTTTGTAAAGTAATTAGTGGCTGTAAGAATCCATCTATGCTACCCTGATGAAGTGGGATTAATTTCTCCAATGAAATCTAATCCCCACTATTGGAATGGTCTGTGTGCAATGATTGGTTTAAGAGGCATGGATACGAGTTTCTTTTTTCTGGCAAATTTCTGACAGGGTTCACATGTCCTGACTTGAGAAAAAATATCTTAGAATAGAACTGGCCAGTAATAGCTTGCTCTCAAGATTTTGAAAGCAGTTGCCTTCCAATGATGATGCCCTCTGCAAACACCATGATGCAAATCTTGAAAGATTTGTTTATCCTCTTTTTCATCCACACATCTTAATAGAAAACTATTGGGATCTTTCCAAAACATGGTCTGATCAATAATGCAATAGTTTACAGCTTTCAACTTTAATGATCTGTATTTTGATTTATCTAATTCTGGGGGAGATTGAAAATTCAACAAGAAAAACACGATGTCCTTATACCATTCTGAAGAAGCATATTTGCTGTTTATTTGTAAATCATTTTCTTCAATCTGAATAGAAGAGTCCTGTGTCATATCTGAAAGATGGTATAATCCAATTGCTTTGTAATTGGATTGCGTCATCAATTTGGCGAGACCTTGTCCCTTTATCAGATGGGTAGGATTTATGGTGATATTATATTCCAAGATTTTTGTTATCCACTTCCCCCTCTTACCTTCACAATCAGGTTGAACCAATATTTCTTTGACTGCACTGGTTGGGACATAAGCAGTAATTTTTGATTGAAGAATATATACTCTGAAAGATTTTAAAGCCTTCACTAAGGCATAAGCCTGTTTTTCTATTAGATCATACTTCAGTTTAGAATCCCTGAGAGTTTTGCTAAAAAATGAGATAGGCTGCTCATGACCTTGTTCATTTCTTTGCAGAAGAACAACGGCTATAGTATTTTCTGATGCAAATGAAAAAATTATGAATTCCTTTGAAAAATCTGGGCTAATTAGAACAAGTGCCTGAACAATAGCCTGCTTGATCTTTTTGAAGGATTCTCTTGCCTCCGGTATCCACTTAATTTCTGCATCCTTTTTCAACATATTAGTGATGTATTTGACAATCTCTGCAAAGTTAGGTATAAACCTCCTCAAAAAATTATTCTTATCAATGAAGGACTGAATGGACTTTTTATTTCTCGGAATGTCGATTAGCTGAATAGCCTTTACTCTTTCTTGATCTATTTTAATTCCTTCAGGCGAAACAATATGTCCAAGAAGCTTACCTTCCTCCATGGAAAAATGTGATTTTTTGGGATTAAGTGATATGCCATACTTCCTACATTTCTCAAAGGTCTGCTTCAAATGTTGTAAATGATCTTCATCTGATGCTGAAAATACAATGATGTCATCAAGGTAAATTACCACAAACCTGTCTTTCTTGCCAATGAAATCTATATCCATAGCTCTTTGAAATGTAGCCCCAACGTTGATTAACCCAAAAGGCATCTTTTTGTACATAAAGGTGCCCCATGGAGTGGTAAAAGTTGTTTTCTTTTTGTCTTCTTCCATTACTGATATTTGATTGTACCCTGAATATCCATCTAGAATAGAAATTCTTTTTGCGCCAACAACCTTTTGTATGATATAATCCATCTTTGGTAATGGATAATTATCTTTCAGAGAACATCTATTTATATTTTGGAAGTCTACACAGAGCCTTATCTCTCCGTTCTTTTTCCTGACGGGCACAAGGTTTTCTACCCATTCTGAGTATCTTAGTGGCACTATGATTTTTGCTTCTAGCAACCTCTTCAATTCCTTTTCTATTATTGGTAACAGTAAAGGATTGAATTGCCTGACTTTCTGCTTTAAAGGTTTTGATCCAAGTTTTAGAGGGATTTTATGCTGAATAATTTCTGTATCAAACACTTTCAAATCTTCATAAGACCAGGCGAATATATCTGAATATTGTTTCATTAATTCAATATATGCTTCCTTCTGCTTTTTTGATAATCTCCTGGATACTTTTACCAACCTGGGATTTACATCTGAACTAATGTCACAGTCTTCTACGTTTGTTTCTTCTGTTTGGATAACAACCTTCTTGGAGACATCATTGTGATCGAACAATCTTTCTAATGGAACCAAACCCTTAGGCAAATGGTTTTTCTTCAATTGGATGATCTTGTGACCAACAATAATATCTTGAATAATTTATGCAGTGTGTATTTCTGCTTCTGCTTCTTCATCATCTTGATCAATTAAAATGTTAGAAAATGCCTCAATGGTTTTCATAAATCTCTGAATTTCCTGATCATCTTTAAAAACCTATCAATGTTTTATATTATCCGGGATTGAAGGTCTGTGTCTGACTTCAATTTGAAACTTCAGATTAGGAAACATCAGAGTTTTAAAATTTCTTGCTGCAAATGCCAAAGAATCAGCCTGTTGATTTAAATCCCTGTGAACAAAAGTAATATTGAATGCCAAGAAGAAGTTATCTATATAATCCCACACCTCATTTCTATATTGCTTTAGTCTTTGCTGCTTGGTTTGATATATGTTTCTAACCTGGTGAACAATAAGTTCAGAATCTCCAAAAACAGACAACTCATCTATTCCCATGTCTCTTGCATCTTTCAATCCTAACAACAAAGCTTCATACTCACTGATATTATTAGTGGTGTCAAATTCAAGTTTATATGACATTGGAATAACCTCCTTGGTAGGGGAAATGAAGACAATACCAGCTCCAAAACCTTCTTTAGAACTAGCCCCATCAAAATACATTTTCCAAACCAAATGATCTTCACTATCTCTTACTGTAGTTGTTGACTTTCTAACTGATACCTCTGCCATTTCCTCATCCATATGAAAAATAGAAGAACCCAGATCATCTTCTACAACATATATAGGGTGATTAATGGGATTATCATGATCACTTACCAAATAAGCCAGTCTGAATTCTCTATATAACCTCCGTTGTTCACCACCAAAAACAGGTATGGTTGCGTAGCTTAGGTCCATCTGTAGAGTGCCACCTACCTTTTTAGCCCAAGATCTCGAAAGAAGCATCCCAAATTTTGGTGGTATGTCAGCCACGATAACATCTAACACCACACTCTTCATAGGTAATTGGGAAAGA
>JZKD02S2240568.1:655539-684082 GCA_000966675.3 Picea glauca
TGGTGGATATGTTCCACTGTTCGTGACTATACGTTGCTGATCAAGTACTTGTGTGTTACTTGGTGTGGTAGTGTACCACTGGATTGTAGTTATGTACTACTATGAATAGACACAGTTGTGTTCTATATTTGTTCTAATTGCATTGAAGACTATCAATAGTTATTGGAGATAATTATCATCCAGATGAATGATGAACAGAGATTTTCCAGATGGAAAATAGTTTAGAGCATTTACTCTTCTAGATTATAAGAATGACTCTTGTATCACTCTATGGTGTGAGTGACTTATCTAGCATCATGTCTAATTACTCACATGAAGTATGGTTTCGAGAGATGATGCAATTGATGGTGATGGTGATGCTCATGATCTAGTCATGAGATAGTCTAAATGACTATGTTGATGCTACCGGGTAAATGGTATGTTTTTGTGCTCAAGACCATTACCTGTAATACCTCCCTAGCTAGGAGGGAGTGTTAATATTATGGTAGATGTGGGAGGTATTTACCTCCACGTGTACACCTGACAAGAATAGAAGACTCCAGAAAGCAAGAGTAAACCCTAATGAGTTGGTTAATAACCCTAGAAGTCTTGTCGGCTCAAGAAGATAATTTATATTAGGTTATTAGCCTCCAAGAGAAGAAGTCAGCCAAAAATAATAATAATATAATGAACAGACATGTACCCAGAAGGAGAAGTTAGCCCCAACAAATCTGGCAGAACCACTATAAATATAGGGTGTCAGTTCTCATTTGACACATCTTAGAATTGTAGAGAGTAACTGATGCACACTGCAGTTCCCAGTTTGGTGTGCACATGTGGAGGAGAGCTACAGGTGCAGCTGTTGTAGCAACTAGTCTTAGGTGTTGGCTTGGACTATCTTTTGGCTAGGGTTTGGACTATCTGATCAGCTATTGTTAATGCGCTATCCTTGGAGGAACATGCACTACACCTTGTTTGGCTATCTAGCCTAGGGTTTGCTTCCGGAGTAATTCTCAGTCAAGGTTAAGGTGCTCGGAGGGTGGCTTCAGCCTATGGTTGGGTGACAAGGGTATTGTCAATTGTAAAATGAGCACACAATATTCTATATTCTAACAAAAATTGCATTGGTTAGTTTATCTAGTGTCGTTGGCATAATTGTCCTTCCTACTATATAGTCGATTTCTTGATTTATATTTAGGAAACCTTTTAGTGTGTGCCTGGTGTTCAAACACTAGTTAAGCCATACTATGTCAGTTGATCATTTCATAAGGTGGAATATCAACATCTCCATTGGTCGCGAAGGCTTTAGGGCCTGTCACTGGTTACATTGGATCCATCTATGCCATTGCAACGAAGACTTGACCAAGAAGGGTCATTCGAAGCGACCAAGCCATAGGAAACTGTGCTCGAGCCTGCTCTGCGAGGAGAATATTCGACTCCAGAGGAACCTACCATTTCTTACCTTGAGGTAGAGTCTCTTAGGCCAGCTAACTCTTTGATAACCAACTTGTCGACACTAATCTCGATTCAAATTGTCCCTCCCAAGGTGACACCTTCTAAGCGCCAGCTAGTCCTACAAGCGACAATGGAAGCGAATGCTGCTAATTCGTTCGAAAGTCCTCATACTCCCGTTACAGCTACTACTGCAAGGGGAATCCTACCTCCTCTCCCACCTTCTCTAGTGAGGACCACAATGGTTTCAACTCCCTCAACTTCGAGCAGTAGTCTGATATCATTATCGTCTTTGACCACTGCTCCATTTACTCAGAGTGCGATGGGCCCTCCCTTCTCATATGGGATGCCCGAATTTGATTCAATCTCGATTCTTACTTACTCAACCTTACAAACCATGGGTTCTGGGGCAGGGAGCTTAAACACTCCCTTGCAAGGGTCAACCAGGGGTGATTTTGTCCCTTTTAATGCTATCCCTTACGGTGGGGGTTATATAACACCTTCATCCCCTTTGCTCGGTGGTGCTTTTCAACAACTTGTTGGAGACAGAAGTCACTCCTGGATTGCTTGCAGGAGCAGAGCCCGAAACCCATCAGTTTAATGTCACGATTTGTTTATAAAGCGGTGATCAAATGGAGATAAAGACTCGAGGAGATATTACTCTAACTCAGGGACTGGGTTTGGTATGTAAGTAACAAAGGAGGTCTGGAATCCTAACTTCAGCCAATGGGTTGATTAAAAGATGAGCAGGTAGAGGACTTAGAGGAAAGGTGAACAAACAACTTTGCGCAATAGGCTTACAGCGGTTTGTAGGGGAAAAACTCTGAACGCAGGATCCTACTGGTTCAGGGCTTCAAGAAGCTGAAGAGAAGACTTGACTAGATCCTCCAATTCCAAGTCATTTAGCGCTAAGGAAATCACAGGAACCGATTAGAGACTCTGTAACCATTACAGTGATCCATTACAACATCATCCTATAACAGCTACAACTCGACTGGATCCTCCAATTTTGAGCTGCTCTAACACGGTATAACAAAGATGTAAAGAAACTGGCATTCATAAGGCAAGAAGTCTCAAAAGTCCATACATAACCAGGCTAACAGTGCTTCATTAAAATTTTACAACCGGGAGCTCTGCTCAACCATCGATCCTTTACAAAATACAACAACTGAGCCTATATACCCAGGAAAAATAACCTAACAGAGGCACGCCCAGTGACTCGCAGCTTGATCTCCCCTTAGTCAAACTCGTACTGATATCTTCCTTTAAGCGCCATCTTAACTATGCATGGCCCCTGCAAAGAGGGTAGCTGAGCCATTAAGTGCTGGGCTAGCGTGCGCAAACTTCTCTGTCGAGCTAAGGACTTTAGCATGACGTCTTTGAGAAAATCGATGCATCGGACTTCCTCGAGCAGATGGTTCGCCAGAACCTCCATCCCCTACAGTTAATGAGTGAGGCGAGGTTTCAACCACCCTCTCTCATCTTCATTCACTCCGAGCAAGCAGTAGGATTGAGAACAAGTTGAACTAGCACCTGGAGAACACAGTGATCCCTTCTACAGTCAAACCCGACGCTTCGGCCCCTTGCGCAGTTCTTTCTATCACCCCCAAGTGACCACGGGTTGTGACCCTGTGCCTATCTTCAAAGGTTCTTACGACATTTCACGTATGGAAAGAGTTAATCCTTACGCTTCAAAGTTGTGAGGGGCGAGGAGGCGAGTAGCCTAATCGCGCACCTCGTGTCCCTTTTTGATGGATGGCTGAGATTTTCTAGACACCTCGCGACTCACAACTGGGAAGAGTTAATCTTTACGTTTCAAAGTTGCGAGGGTCGAGGAGGTGATGGAGCCCAATCGTGCACCACGTGTCCTTCTAGATCCGACGGTTCATACTCCTCTTGGCAATGCTGTGGGCCCGGGCCTGAGATTCTCTCGGCACTTCGCGTCTCGCGGCTGGAAGGAGCTAGTTCTTCTTCTTTAAAGTTGCGAGGGGCGAGGAGGCGATGGAGCCCAATCACGCACCATGTGTCCCTTGGAGATCTGACAACTCCTACTTCTCCCGATACCTTTGTGGGCCCAAGTCCGAATGCTCTCGGCGCTTCACGTGTTCTCCATGGAGACTTCTGACCGTTTACCTCTTTGAAAACTTTTGCACTATACTTGGCGTGACTCAGCCAACTCCGAGATCCCGATAACCATTGATCTGCTTCATGGATAGATCTTGGCTGCTGATGGAAAAACTTCACCCGCTCGCTTGACTTGCTGATTGAAATCAAAATCCTTCCGCTGCTGTGTTCAGGCGCATCTCGTGTAACTTGCAGACCCGAATGCTTTCGAGCCCAAGACAAGAATTATCACTAACATTAAGCTCCATGGGGGATAGAGTCGTCCCTGTGATTCTCTAAGAACTCATTCTACAGCTTCAGTGCCTTGCTGTTGGGCTATGGAGTCATGCTGAAAACATCCCACTGCTGAAAATACAAGTCGAAAAATAAAAGTAACAAAATAAAGCTACATGCTCAAGGAGCTTATTTATACACAATCCTAAACTAATAAAATATTTTACATGGGCTAGGTGAAAGAGAACTTCCACCATAGCCATTCAAGCAGCTTCCTGGATAGAAGCTCCTTCCTTCTGTCGATGATCACCAACAGATGGTGTAACCATGACAACAGAACGACTACACTCTTCAACTCCTCCTTACAGGCTGGAGTTGAGATGAAATATGGTGGCTCCAAGGCATAGGGGAAATGCCACTCCATGTATTTGCTGATAGGGTCACCGAATGAGTGGCCATTTCCAAGGAATTGGCGAAATACAGCCTCTTCTGCTACACAGTTGTTCACACGTAGCCAAATGTCTCTAATAACCACAGGCGGGTGAATAACTGAAGTAGGCTCGCTGATCTCAGGTGGTGACTGCTCACTGACTAGCTCTGTGCAGTCTGTAAACTGCATCTTCGACTGCTCCTCTGGTTCTTTTGATGCCTGTTCTTGGCTCTCCCAAGGGTCAGAGTCGTAATCATCATAGATAGGACCTGTGGGAAAGATCCTCTTTTCAATTTGCTGCTCAGGGGGGATGATTTCCTCGCATTGTCTTTCATTTGTGAACAGAGGAGAAGGCTCTGCAGTCTTCTCTTGGAAGTTCTGGGTGTCCAACTCAGAACCTGATTCATAGCTGTCATACACGGGCTGGCTGCTACCCAGGTCATCAATCTGTGATGTGGGGCTCTACTGCTCTTCAACTGAATAGTCGTTAAATCTAGGTGAGCACCAGACTTCTTCATCTTGCAAAAAAGGAACAATCTCCAGATCCTCCTTTCCAATCCCAAATGTAAATACATCATGGGAAATCTCGTGAAGAAAAAGAGAACAGTCCTCTTCCCCAACTACCACTTCATCGTTTTGTTCTGAGACAGCGAGCTCATCGGGGATAGATGTTAATGCACTTATGGGATCTTCAATATTCTCCTCGAGAGAGCCATCTAGAACATCTACCTCAGAGACTGGAAAATCCTCCCCATTGTCCTCAGATTTTAACCTTGCATGTTGGGCAATGAGAGATATCATTAGTTCACTCAGGGAAACTTCCTCCCCTAGTATTCTATCCTTACAGCCCTCATCAGACATTATCGTATCTGGGAGGATTTCTTCTTCTTGGCTCTCCCATGGGTCAGATTCATAATGACCATAAACAGGACCCGTGGGAAAACTTTTTTCATTATCACCCTCAGTAGAGCTGCTAAGGGCCTCTACTTCAAAGGGTGGGAAATCCTCAGTGCATTGTTCAACTTCCCACCTGTCAAATCTGGTAGTGATAGGTTTTATCAGTTCCATAACTCCACCCGAAGCATCTTCTCCTTCCCTGGGATCTTTATAATCATTCATTGTAGAGATATCACAATCATTTTCTTCAAAGGGTGGAAAACCCTCTGCACATCGCTCAGCTTCCCACCTATCCAGTTGGGCAGAGAGAGATTTTATCAATTCCATAACTTTTCCCAAAGCAGATGAATGTGAAGGATAAATGACAGATCCCTGATCCAGGTCATCAGGATCCTCCCCACAGCTTACGTCAGAAACAACTTTCTCTTGTATAGAATTGTGGTATCCCTTAAAACAATTATGACAAATTAACTCAGGGGGGTACAACCTCTGACAATAGGCGGTGAAAGCTGCATGGAATCCATGGAGTGAAGAAATGCTAGTAGGGGGTAAAGAATGGTACCATTTATGTGCATCCCTTGCTAACAAGAACATGAACATCTTCAGTAACACATCCTCATGATGTATCTCCCACTGACGCATGAGTTCATGAAACTCACTGAGGTGCTGAGCAGGGTTATCCTCTTCACGCTCTCTAAATCTGGGCAAATAATCACCCCATTCATCTATAGAGGGGACAACATTAGGAAAACTAGGAATAGTAGAAAAATTAAATGGAGAAAACCTTCGAGCCAAGATTTCCTCCATATCGAACCAGTGGAGTCGCCAATTGATCCTCGAATCATGAAGTCGCCAGGTGAAATATGCGCAGCTTCAAATATGTCTGGTCCTTGTTCACCATCAAAGGCCAGATCTTAACGTGTCATCACCCCAGGAAGCTCCTCAGGCTGAGAAAGCGGCTGCTGAAACCTTCTCGAGAAAGCTCCTTAGGGTCAGCTTTCAGGTGTGCTAAAAGTAGTCACAGCTGAAACAATGATGTGGAAACAATGGAGTCACCACAGTGGAGTCGCCAGGTGCACAGTAGAAATATGAATAATTATGATTTCTGATGCACCTTCAGAATCAGTTGATCATTGTCGTTCTGCCTAGGGAAAATCTTCAACTTCGTCCCTAGCAACGCCATAAATTTTGGCGATGAAATTCACTCCTGGATTGCTTGCAGGAGTAGATCCTGACACCCATCAGTTTAATGTCACGATTTGTTTATAAAGGGGTGATCAAATGGAGATAAAGACTCGAGGAGATATTACTCTAACTCAGGGACTGGGTCTAGTACGTAAGTAACAGAGGAGGTCTGGAATCCTAACTTCAGCCAGTGGGTTGATTAAAAGATGAGCAGGTGGAGGACTTAGAGGAAAGGTGAACACACAACTCTGGGCAACAGGCTTATAGTGGTTTGTAGGGGAAAAACTCTGAATGCAGGATCCTCCTGGTTCAAGGCTTCAAGAAACTGAAGAGAAGACTTGACTGGATCCTCTAATTCCAAGTCATTCAGCGCTAAGTAAATCACAGGAACCGATTAGAGACTCCGTAACCATTACAGTGATCCATTACAACATCATCCTATAACAGCTACAACTCGACTGGATCCTCCAATTTTGAGCTGCTCTAACACGGTATAACAAAGATGTAAAGAAACTGGCATTCATAAGGCAAGAAGTCTCAAAAGTCCATACATAACGAGGCTAACAGTGCTTCATTAAAATTTTACAACCGGGAGCTCTACTCAACCATCAATCCTTTACAAAATACAACAACTAAGCCTATATACCTAGGAAAAATCGCCTAACAGAGGTGCGCCCAGTGACTCGCAGCTTGATCTCCCCTTAGTCAAACTCGTACTGATATCTTCCTTTAAGCGCCATCTTAACTACGCATGGCCCCTGCAAAGAGGGTAGCTGAGCCATTAAGTGCTGGGCTAGCGTGCGCAGACTTCTTTGTTGAGCTAAGGACTTCGGCATGACGTCTTTGAGAAAATCGACGCACAATACTTCCTCGAGAAGATGGTTCGCCAGACCCTCCATCCACTGCAGTTAATGAGTGAGGCGAGGTTTCAACCACCCTTTCTTGTCTTCATTCACTCTGAGCAAGCACTAGGATTGAGAACAAGTTGAATTGGCACCTGGAGAACACAGTGATCACTTCTGCAGTCAAACCCAGTGCTTCGACCCCTTGTGCAGTTCTTTCTATCACCCCCAAGTGACCACGAGCTGTGACCTTATGCATATCTTCAAAGGCGCTTATGGCATTTCGCGTATGGAAAGAGTTAATACTTATGCTTCAAAGTTGTGAGGGGAAAGGAGGTGAGTAGCCTAATCATGCACCTCATGTCCCTTTTTGATGGATGGCTGAGATCTTCTAGACACCTTGCGACTCACAACTGGGAAGAGTTAATCTTTACGTTTCAAAGTTGCGAGGGGTGAGGAGGTGATGGAGCCCAATCGCGCACCACCTGTCCTTCTAGATCCGACGGTTCCTAATCCTCCCAGCAATGTTGTGGGCCCAGGCCCAAGATTCTCTTGGCACTTCACATCTCGCGACTGGAAGGAGCTAGTTATTCATCTTTAAAGTTGTGAGGGGCGAGGAGGCGATGGAGCCCAATCGCGCACCATGTGTCCCTCGGAGATTTGACGACTCCTACTTCTCCCAATACCTTTGTGGGCCCAGGTCCAAATGCTCTCGACGCTTCACATGTTCTCCATGGAGACTTCTGACCGTTTACCTCTTTGGAAACTTCTACGCTATACTTGGCGTGACTCGGCCAACTTCGAGATCTCGATAACCATTGATCTGCTTCATGGATAGATCTCGACTGCTGATGGAAAAACTTTGCCCGCTCGCTTGACTTGCTGATTGAAATCAAAATCCTTCCGCTGCTGTGTTCGGGCCCATCTCGTGTAACTTGCAGACCCGAATGCTTTCAATCCCAAGACAAGAATTATCGTTAACACAACCAATCAAGCCAAATGATAATTATAGCTTGTTTGGTGGAGGTAGTTTAGGACCTTCGTCTTATACAACGTCGATGGGATATATTCCATTCTCTTTGTTTGACACGTTTGGGAACACTGTTTTTTCTTCGTCTAGGGGAAACATTGGTTTTGGTCAAAAGAACTCAGTGCAGGGTATTATTCCTTCACAGGGAGTAACGACTGGATTTTTCTCGACATAGGGTGTTTGGAATCCTCGGTAGGAATTAGTTCCCTCACAAGGGATGCCAGTAGGGGACAACCCCTTCCATGCTCAGTGGAACCCCGGGAAGGCCTTCAGACCTATGCTCGTTAGATCGACTGGGGGCATCCCCTTCCAAGGTCCTTGTAACACAATGCATGGAGCAATCCATGCAAAAGATATGTCATCCAATTATGGGAGTCATTTGATGATACCCCAACATACGTAGTTACCCTATGCTGGTCAAGGCCATGGTTTTTACCAAAACCCTGGCCAACATTCCAACTTTCCCTGGCAACCTAGTGCTAGTCAAACTCGAGGACCCTCTTTTCCTGTAAATAATTCACAACTGAAACTACCGTTTCTGGAAATGCTACATATTCTAGAATTGTTGATATTACTGAGCAACCCAATTTGTCACGATCCATGTTGGCACCCCATGCTAACTAAGTTGCCATAAGATATTCCAAAATTTAAAGGCAAGCCTGGTGAAGATCCAAGTGATCATGTGATGACTTTTCATTTATGGTGCTTGTCAAACTCACCGAGGGACGACTCCATCCAGTTGTGCCTTTTTCAACACGCTCTTATAAGGGGTGATACGAAATGGTATATTGAGCTCGACTGCTCGAGGTACTCTTACTTAAACGACTTGACAATGGTATTCTTGAACCATTTCCAGTTACCCATGAGATACGATGTTGCCACTGAATTGCTGGCCAACTTTGAGAAAACCAAGTCCAACCACATCTCTGATCATATCCGATAATGGCAATGTCGAAAGAGCTTAATTAAGGTCTAGGTCCCTCCTGATTTCTTTCTTGAGTGGTTCCTGAAGTCTTTGGTATCCTGCCTATCCAACAACGTAGCGACTTCTAGAATGTTTTCAGAAGAGGAGGTGATTCTGAGAGCGCAACAACTTGAACTGATCTACTCTCATTATGACATGCTCTATGATATTTTTCAAGATGCACCATGGTAGATTCTCTATAAGACCAAGCAAAATTCTAGACCCCGTGCCAATGGTCTTGTGGGCTCAATGCAAAGCAATTCCATGGACTTATTATCAAATTAGTTGCAACAATTTTCGATACAACAGACTGTGGCCAACCAGACTTCTAGTTCCGTTGTTCCCCCTACCCAGACTTCAGACGTACATAGTGTGTGGTTTACAAAGCCTAAGTCCAACCAACAATTCGAGTGAAAGAAGAAAAAATGAAATAAGAAGGGTAAAGGGGATAAAAAGGATACCAATAATGTTGGCAGGGGAAAAACGGAGAAGAAGAAGTCAAAATACCCATGTAATCTTTGCACAGAAGACCACTCGACTCATCTATGCCCTTGGCTTGTAGAAGCCTAGAAGATATTGGCAAAACAAAAGTCTATTGTGTTGACGAACCCTTTTCCACAAGGGAAAAACTTGGCTCAGGATTCATCATCCTCGAGCATGGCAGGGGGCAGTTTAGGACCCCCCGCACCTACCAATAACAACCTGGCCACAAATATTTACATGATGAATGTCAAAGTTAATATAGAGACCAGGGATCGATATTACAGAATGTCGGAATCTACTGAGAAGGGAAAAGAAGCCACAAACCCACCGAATCCTCTCTATATTGAGAAGGCGGTGGGAGAAACCATGACTTGCATACCTAAAGGTGCGTTTAAGAAGGCTTCTCATAATCCAAACACGAGGGCCTCCCATAACTACTCCATTGTATAATATTTCTCATAGACCCCTTGCACGATGTTTTCTTTGGAAGTCCTTCAAATTTGCCTCTCACAGAGAAAATATCTCTTGTCTACCTTGGGATCAATAGAGACTTGTAACCCGAGAGCGGTCATTTTCGATCCAACTGACTTGAAACCCCATCTTCCTTACCATGTTGCATTTTAGATAGCATTGGCTTACAACACAAAATATTTTACTCAGAAATTTTTTCGTATAGTGGTTGATGAGGGTGCCTCGACTTGCATGATTTCGTTGGCATGTTGGAAGGCCATTGACCAACCTAGTTTTTCTCCATCACCTACATTGGTTACGACATTGGACAATCGATCGTTCAGACCACTTGGAATTATTCCTTCCTTCCTCGTGCAGTTGGGAGGTAAAACCATGTGTGTCTAAGTTAAAGTGGTCGATGCACCTCTTGACTACAACTTGTTGTTAGGAAGGATTTGGACTTATGCGATGCATGCAGTGGTTTCTACAATTTATCGGGCCTTTTGTTTTCTACACAAGGGTTGGATTGTGACCATTGACCAATTGTCTTTCTCACATCCTGACCCTTCATCGGGGGCTTCCACGGTTCTGATGATTGATAGTCCATAGCTCAACACTATCAAATTAGTTGTTGGTTTGTCTCCATCGTTGATGGGAAATTTTGATTACCCGCCACCTTCTAGCGATATCAAGCTTATATCAGTTGTTCTCGACCAACCTAGGGTTACAATTCTATAAGTGTCGTTGTTTTGAAAGAGATACTTTAATGATCCGTGGAATTTACCTTACCCATCGGCCTCGATGGAAGGGACATGGAATCCTGGCATGGCCATGCCCTTTTTCGTGGCTGAGGTTGCGTACAACATTTTCCAACAAATTTCATCCAACCCCGATCTGACTCCCCCACAGGAGTTAGATCCAATTCTCGAGCATATTTGGGATCAAGGTTCCCTTGCCACTCAAGATCCTTTAGACTTGGTCTTGCCCTCTGACAAGGTGATTATTGAGGAAATGAGTGGTCCCAATAGACCTTGAGATGACAGAAATCATATATCTTACATCCTTCCCAAGTTAAGAAGAATAGAGATAGGAGAATTTGTGTTGAATGTGAATGGAGATAATCCTTGTCCTATCAATCCTCTGGCTACACAAAGAGTTTATACCGAGGGTAATATGGAAAACATTGCTATAATGATTCCAATAGATATCTCCATAACCCTTGGCATTGTGGAGATTTTTTTCGTCGGATCAGACTCCTCCCCTGAACAGATTCGAACTTACACTGATTTATTCAATGAATTCCGCAACATTTTTTCCTAGTCTTACGAGGAAATGCGAGGCATTGACCCATGAATTGTCAAGCATGAAATTACGACTTATCCTGATTCCAAGCCAGTCCGACAGAAGCTTTGTCTGGTAAATCCTCGAAAATTGACAACAATTAAGGCAGAAGTAGAAAAATTGTTCAAAGCCGGTTTTATCTACCCTGTACAATTGATGAAATGGGTGTCAACCCTGATTCCAATTAATAAGAAACAGGGCACAATTCACATGTGTATGGAATTCCGTGATTTGGATAAGGCCTATCCGAAAGATAATTTTCACATGCCATTCATCGATCATATTATCGATGAATGTGCAAGATTCGAGGTCTTCTCATTCATGTATGGTTTCTTGGCATATAACCAGATCCAAATCAAACTCAAGGACCAACATAAAAAAATAAATATTTTTCTTTGGGGGACATTCGTGCATCGTAAGATGCATTTTGGCCTGAAAAATGTTGGAGCCACCTTTTAGCGAGCCATGTCGTTTTATTTTCATGACCTTAGACACATAGGCAAGGCGTATCTTGATGATATAACATCATGCTCTCACAAGAGATATGATCATCCCACTCGTCTTCGACTAATATTTGAACGATGTCGCTACTATCATATTCACTTGAATCCTAACAAGTGTAGTTTCTTCATGATGTTAGGCAGTCTCTTAGGTTTTATTTTTTCAATAATAGGAATCATGGTCGATCCTCTCAAGGTTGAGGTGATAATTCAGTTTCCTCCCCCATGCACGATACCCCAGCTTAAGAGCTTACAGAGGAAAGTGAATTTCCTTCAATGTTTTGTTGCGAATTACGTCGAGATCACTAAAGGGTTTACACGTCTCTTAAAAAAATGGGTCCCATTATATTGGGATGAAGCTGCTAAACACTCCTTTGAAGAGTTGAAATGCACCCTGAGGTCTATCCCTTTTCTCCAGCCTCCTGATTATAACAGATATTTCTTGTTGTATTTGGATGCTGTGAAGTCGACCATCGACATGGTATTGGTTCAAGAAGATGATCTGCTCAAAGAGAATGTTATATATTACCTTAGCTAAGGCCTGGTTGGGTTGGAACTCAACTATTCTCACATTGAGAAGATTTCCTTGGAATCATTTCATGCTGTCCAACGGTTCCGTCACTACATTTTGCTTCGCAAGACCACTGTCATTTTTACGTGAACCCTTTCCAATATGTGTTAACATGACGATTCATTGGTGGAAAGATTAATAGATGGATATTCATCTTACAGGAGTTTGACTTGGATTTTGTTTCTGCGAAATCCAAAAAGTCATTGGTCTTTTCTGGACTTATTTTGGAACTTTCGGTCGAGTCTAATGATATCATGCCCAAAGAATTTCCTATAAAGGGAGATCATTTTCTAATTGCATCTTCAGATATTGGTCTATCTCCAGACTTTGAAGTGACCTACTTCTACTTCCCATGATGAGCGTCAATGAATTCAACATCATGAACGAAATTATCTTATACTCGATGACACTTTGTATCGTCGAGGTGTGGATTTCATTCTTCGTCGATGCCTTATCCATGAAGAAGCAGAGCTTGTTTTGAATGATTGTCACATTGAAACGTATGGTGGTAATTTGTCTAGGTTGGAAACAACCCAAAAGATTCTACGTGTAGGTTACTTTTGGCCCTCGTTAATAAAGCATTGCATTGAGGCAGTCAAGAAGTGCCACCTATGCTAGATCTTCTATCAGAAGATGCAGGCACATCCTACTCCTATGTTTCTTGTCATTGTTGTTGGTCCTTTCACCAAGTGGGGGATTGATTTCACTACATGTCACCCGGCCTCATCCAGGGGGCATCATTACATCATCGTAGCAATAGAATACTTCACAAAGTGGGGCGAAGCTATGCCAACATTTAACAATGATGGAAAAACAACGACTCTTTTCATCTTTAATCAAATAGTAGCAAGGTTCGACATCCTGAAGGAGATTGTCACTGACCATGGTAGTCTCTTCCAAAACAAAATGATGACTGAGTTAACGTCAAATCTTGGGTTTAGGAAAGAACATTTGTCACCTTATTACCCACAAGTGAATGGTCAGGTTGAAGCTGTGAATAAGTCTCTTAAGACTATTGTTCAGCGGGCGATCAATTCTACCAAGTCAAATTGGCATTTAATGTTGTACTCAACGTTGTGGGCTTACCGAACATCTATGAAGAATGCCATAATTTTTTCACCTTTTCAACTTGTATATAGGCTGGAAGCAGTCTTACCTATTCAATGTCAAATTCCTTCTTTAAAGTTGGCAATAGAATTATTGTCAGACACTTCACTGCTTGAGGACTGCCTACTATATCCCAAGCAGCTCGATGACCATTGTCATGATGAAACCTCAGCGAATGAGGCTCATAAGAAACAAGTCTAGTGTCAGTACGATCGATCCCTTCATCCTCGTATTTTCTCTAAAGGTGATCTTGTCCTGTTCTATGATCAAGACAAAGATCCCCTAGGGGTAGGCAAGTTCAAACCCATGTGGGTCGGACAATTCATTGTGAAAGAGATCTTGAAGAAGGGCGCTTACCATTAGGTTGATTTTGAAGGAAATTCCTTGGCAGAGCCTAGAAATGGGCTCTACCTCAAGAAGTATTACTCTTAGGTTGGTTACCTGGGTGACTTCTTGTACATATGTATAGCTTCTTATACAATTTTTGTCTGTTTTTTTTTTGTGGACGTGTAGTTATTTATGTCTTCTTTTTCACTATGGAAGATGTCAAGTGAATCAGAGGTGTATTTTGGGTTCACGGACGATGCTAGATGGCACACTCGGAGGCTTTCTTCCATAGCTTGGGTGATTTTCACACCTAGAGGCCAGTTTCTATATTCCAAAGGTATTTGTCGAGGTGATGCTACAAGAAATTGTTTTGAGTACAGTGCAGTGATAAAATCGCTTCATGACGCTTTGTCACATGGCATTTCTCACCTCCGGGTCTACCAAGATGCTCAGTTGGTTGTGTCCTAGTTAAATGGGGTTTACCATGTTTATGATCCCACTCTACACCGAAGATTCTTTAGGGTATGTCTCTTAGAACATTCTTTCTATTACATTACGTATATCCATGTTCCTAGGAGATTTAATCAAATGACAGATACTCTAGCTAATCAAATATTAGATTGGCATGTTGCACACACATATAAATAAAAGCACACACATACACATGTACATACATTTGTAAAAATGTCATCCATAAGACATTATCATTATATATATATATATATATATCAAAAAGCGTCATGAGTACATAGGTGGGTGCGAACACCTCAAATAGTGTTCAGTATACATCACTGGGCTTATGCCCTAAAAAATACATATACAAAAAGTTACCTCAATACATCAAAGGTCTATCATATCTAAGCACGGGGCCTATTGGCCCTGCCATAATGCACAACGACGTTGGTCAAACACTGGACTAGATAGACCCATGTCCATGGAACCCGTACTACATGAGGTTGCATAGAAGGTGGGAGATCCTTGATCTTAGCCATTGGTACAGTGCAAGTGAGTGCAGTGAGGTTGCGCTCCACTCATCTCAAAACTCTCTCAGCCTCTCTGGTTGGGGGTCCCCCTGCAACTACTGGTCCTCCGGCTACTGCTGATCCTGCCTCTGGTCGAGGACCTCGCCGAGTCCTCGTGAAGTCTGCTAGGCACATGGTTCCCACATATGTACATATAAGATACACAAGAGTTAGTACTTTGTACACATATAAAAATGATATATATAAACAATAAAAAATTAAATAACTTAATTTTTTTTACCTATCTTTCCTTGCTCCTCGTCGGGAGGCATGTGCATGTTTGTATCTCTAGAGAAGTTGATCCCAACGTAAGGGTAGTCCTCAATCGCCAGAATCTGTCGGGCCCACTAGTAAAAAAAAATGTCATCGAAGGCCTCTATGGTCCTCCCTCCACCCTGTCGTGGCAACAATGCTTCCCACCTGCATACTGTTGGGAAGGAGGCCACATGCCCCCGTATTGTCTCTCTAGGAATGAGACTAGGTACCCTCTTGAAGAAAAAAGAACATAAACTCATATCGAACTAGAAGTTTTTGTTGGTACATTGTCGACACTTTGTCAACTATATCTTCATGCACGTCAGCATGGTCATACTCCAGTCAAAAAAGTGTACCTCCTGACACTGAATGAAGTAGTGCATGTGTGCTCGGGAGGCCTGATGCAGGGCTACAGATCTAGTAATCCACTCGATCAATAATAATATCATGCACAAAGATAGACTGGTGATCTTGTGAATCGACACATGAGAACCTACCTTCTTAGTGATGGCCTCACAGTGCATCCAGATATAATCCTCAATGTTGAAAGGCCCAGGGGGAAATGTCCTCAGATTGACTAGTTCCCCTATCCTTGAGAGACCATTCAAGAAATATATATCCTCTATCGTGTGCGCCAATGATTGACCCTCTATAATGAATTCATCTACATCCAGGTGCCAATAATCCACAAGAGCATTTAGAAATCTAGGTTGTTCCCTCATAAACAGACAATAGAATAACTTCCATAACCCACATTGTTTTAGTGCAATGATGGCTATAGGGTCCTCTTCGACAAAAATGTCAATGTCCTCATGTTCCCTCTCTCTTGAGTGAACATACATCATGTTTCATGGAAAAATGGAGGAAGTTAGCTCTTATATTTCATTTTTTCAAAGCTTGCAAAGGTGTACACATGATGTATTGGAAAACGTCGTGTATGTACGCATGAATATTGTTTTCTTCCTGAGTACATATGCAGGTTTTCTTTGGACAACCTGCGTACACGAAGGGATGCTCTTTTTAAGAGAGTGTGACTCCTCTAAAACTAAAATTAATGCATAATTGAACTATGGAAATGCAAGAGGGAGGGATTTGTACTTGGTCCAATTAGAAGGTTGTTTCATCCATTAAAGCTCCTGGAATCAACTCTTTTAGCGAAGGAGGTTTTTCTCCTTTTGGTTAATTTTCGAATTGCAATGGAAAAAATGAGTTGTCAACTTCTATTTATAGATTTGTTTGGCCCTTTTTGTCACTTTTTGACCCCCTTTGTCATTTTTCATGGCTTGGTGATTTCTTGGTTCCACTTCTAAGTTTCTTATTGGTCGATCCAATACTCTTTTTCTTTTGGTTTGGTAATTTTTGGGATGGGTCACTTTTTGAGTATCCTTTGGTAAAAGTCATTTTTTGCAAATTTTTGCGTATAAGTTATGATTTCACTTCCACCTTCTTCATCGCATTGTATTTTTCACTTTTCCATAGGATAGACCCCACCAAACTACAACATAGAACCTTCATTGCTGCTTTAGAAGTGTCATAATTAGGTGGTAGAGCCTACCTTTACATGGATTCCCTAGGTAGATCCTTCATGCATTTTGGCGTTCATGTTGTCTGTAATGACTATAGGCTCGAGATTTCATGTTAATACTATCATGATTACGAGATTAAGCCTCATTTGTTTGATGCATCATCATTCTTGGCCTTACCCTCCAGACTCCCACATGAGCACTCTTTGTTGTCTTTCAAGCTCGCTTTAAAATTTGAAAGCAACATCTGACGAGATTGTATTTATTCTTTTCGATCTTGTCTGGATTAACTGAGAAAAGTAGCCCCCTGGAGTCTTCTTTAATCCCTTTTTAGAATCTCTAAAAAAATCAAAAGATTATCGAGCGATCATATTTCCCTTCATGCTCGCCAAACTCAAATTTGAAGGCACATCTGTCTGGTGGTAGTTTACCCCTTTTTCGGTTCGGATGACTAATTTTACGAATAAGGGTATTCTCTAGGAACTTTGGTTCGCTAGAAGAGTATTCTTACGCATAAGTTTAACCCTTTTTTGGGCCTGCGGGACTAAATATTTGAAAAAGGAACATTCTCCTTGGTTTTGGTTTATTACCTTTTTCGAGCCTCAAAGATTACTTACGAAAAAGGAACCTCCCTGGGAGTCCATAGTTAAGCTCTTTTCAAACTCCCTAAAATTGAAAAGATTGTTGAGTGACCTTGCTCTTTCACACTCGTTAAATTGGTCTAGAGGAACATCTATTGGCATGAGTTTAACCCTTTTTCCAGCATGTAGATTATAGCAGAAAAAGGTACTCCTCAGTAGATTCATCTCGTCGGGAGAGTTCTCCTCAGTTACTTTTATACTTTTTTGAGCTAAGGAGACTAAACTTAGAAAAAGGATGTGAATCCATAGTTAATCTCTTTTCAGACTCCTTAAAATTGAAAAGATTTTTGAGTGATCATGTTTTTGTCACACTCATTAAAATGGTTTTGAATAGACATATTTTCGGTGCAAGTTTAACCATTTTTCGAACCAACTAGACTATCTCCGAAAAAGGTACTCCGTAGAGTCTTCTTTTGCATTTTTTCAGACTCTCTAAACGTGAAAAAACTATCGATCTTACCTTCTCTGGGATCATAAAAATTACATAGAAGGGGTCTCATTGTGTCTTTCTTAATCGCATTCGCATCTTTGTGTCTTTGGCCTAATTTCGATTCCATGTTTCTCTCAACTGAACCTTTGAAGCATGCCTTATACACAAACCTTGTAGCACTTCTTGCGTATGTGACCTGACACCTTGACCCATGGAGGAATTTTCCTTGAGTGTCCTTTTCCTGCACATGTCTCCTTTCTCTAAACATTAGTATGTTCCTTGTTCTTGGAACTAGTATGCTTGTTTGCGACACTTGTTCCTCCTTTGTAACATAACATTCTTTTATTCCTTTTCAAGCTCTGAAAAAATTGAAAAAGACAAAAAAAAGTCAAATATTCCAAAAAGAGGGGATGAGAAATATTCATTCTTTTTTCAGCAGCACAAAGAGTCGCCCTTGTACAAATCACATCCTTCTGTTTGTTTGTCAAGCATTGGGATATAGTATGAACTTATGAAGTTGTTCTCGCTACATAGAGTTGTGTCCTCCTCCATTTGGTTACTCTTCCAAACACATGGAGAGTTTTCATTTCCTCTTGCATCGTGAACTTATGTCAATGTCATGCTACCTAAGTCTGATCATCTTTCATGATTTTTTCCAAGGGAATTTCCACTCAACCCGAGTCATCCTTTCTGTAGTTTGTCTCTTGACCTCATGATTCGGCCATCCGAAGAATCCAGTCAAGTCTAGATTCGAAATCGATGAAGTTTTCTACCTGATCATCAAGATCCTCATGTATTTTCCCAACGAGTCATTGAAGACCTCAGAGTAGTGAGTTATACACTCCCATTATACTCCTACCTGAGTTTTGAATATCTTGAAGTTGTTTCTCGAGCTATGAAGACCTCATATCCATCCATTAGGCATCACTAGATTCTTGAAGATGGTTACTATACTTGTATATCTTCAATTGATTTTAATATGTAGATCCATTGTGTATTGCTCACGGATACACTTTATATAGTTATGTGAAATAGATCTACAATGTATTTAATTGGAAGCCATGATTTAGTTCATCCCGAGCATGGGTATGCCCACCTCAGAGAGACAATTGTTTATTTGTAGATGGCACCTCCCGAACTCTGGTCCTGGGCTCACTCGATTCCGTACATTGGTGAATATATTGTAATGTATTTCAGCCATCAGTTTATATTATGACCTCAAACATTAGGGGGCATCTGTTATAGCCCTAAAATTCCCTACTCATGCATACATGGCTTTGGCCCTCTTACTTGCATATTTTTCCAAAGAACTGTTGAGAAGATCTTCTTAAAAAACTATTTTTTAGAAGATGTATGCACCCTGCACCATTACAACCCATGTACATACGCTTTCTGAACCACTACATCCCACGTACATACACCTGATGCACCACTATAGCCCGCGTATAGTTGCAATAGTTGCAAGGAATTCGTTAAAATTCACAGGCTATTGGAAGTTTCCCAACTAATCCACCTGTTATAGCCCATCACCCAACCGAATAACCATCCTTTTGTCATATAAAAGGAGGTGTTGGGGTATCATTTCACATCCAAGCATAAGAACAATGAAAATCTGCCCAATTTCACTCCCCCTCTTTCCCCAATATTTTGTTACCTTTTGTGAGATATTGCCTCAACATTCCCTCATTAGCCCCTTCTTCCTCCATTCAATACATTCCCTTCCTTTGAGGTGATAAGAAGATTGAGAGAAGAGGCCTATTCAAGGTGCACTTGGAGCATGGTAAAGAGGAGCATGGACCAGGTTCGTGGAATGGTGGTTGACACAGATTGTGAGTTTTAGTCTTTGTATGATGAATAAAAGAATCACATTTTCCTGTCCCAAATGATGATGTTTTGTGCATTTTCATTGATTTATACTTAGCATTTAATATCTAACCCTAACTCATGAATAGAATAACATGCTTGTAGTCCTTTTTTTCCTATCTTTGGATGCATTTCAGCCATGGGAGGAGACGTGCAGTCATTGGAACTACCAAGCTTGAGACGACCATCACCAGACGTGGGATCAAAGGTACAGTTACCTGATCTCTTCTCTTTTTTCTTTATTTGCATTTTTTTTGGTATGTTTGGGGTAGATTAAAATAGATTGACTTTTAGATGGCCATTCTCTCTGTCTACATCTTAAACCTTGGTGTAGTTAAAGGGGGTATTTTCTCGCTAGCACCACTACGAATATTTCTTCCTATTGTCATTTCATTTCAAATAAAAATCCAAATACTTGAACCTTGCATTGGGAAAACATGTAAGATCCTTCCCCCATTTTTCTCCTCCATCCCATTAAATATAATGGAATATTTTTTCCTGTTTATTTCCATACCTAAAGCTATATAATATAAGTCAAGAATATCCTTTAGCTTATTTACCTCTTTTCTAGAGCCATAAAAAAATAATGATACATCATCCATAAACAACAAAATGTATCAAAAAGAAGGACCTTCCAAATTTTATCCCATTTAGAGTTCCTATTTTTTTCCCTCTATAATAGATTAGCTTAAGCCTTGAATTGATGATAATCAAGAAGAGTGGAAATTTTAGAGGCCCGAGGGAATATTTTCATTATCTTTTTATAATGATTAAATAAATGCGATGATGAACCATTGATAAACATAGAAAAGGAGACAACAGATAGACACCTCATGATCCAATTGATCATTTGAACACTAAATCCTCTATGAAGCATAATTAATCTCAAATAGAGTCAAGATGATTGATCATATTCCTTAAATAAATCTAACTTCATGATCATTGCATTCACCCTCTAATTTTTGGTAATATGTAAATCCTCTTGTGCTATCCCAATAACTTCATGGATATATCTATGATACAATAAGCCAAACTATTCTTTTGAAATGGACTTAGTGAATATCTTTTTCACACCCCAATGATTATTACTTTAGCTATTATATTATAGATGAATTTGCATAAGGAAATGGACATAAATCAATGAAATTATTCAAGACTATCCTTCTTAATGATCATGGAAATAAAGGTAGAACTGAGTTCCCCAAGTACTTATCATGTTCTTTTATTATCTTTCAAAACCCTCGATAACTCCTCTTCTAGCAAGTCATAGGGCCCTATAAAAACTATAGTGTGCACCCATCGGGTCCAGGGCTCTTATCTCCCTAAAAGGAGGATAATACAAATTTTAATTCTTCCTTAGATACTTCCTCCATCAACAATTCATTCTCCTCCTCCCCTATAAAACAATGGAAAAATAAATTTTAATCTTCACCATTTCAACAATATTGACTCTATTTTCCTCTTTATATAATCTCTTTAAATGGGACACCCCCATATTTGGTCATAAGTCTTTTTCATTTCCTAGACAGTATCGATATTTTTCCTCTTATCATTTCCTAGCTTCCTCAATTAAAGTATATCATCTTCATTAAAGCTTGTTACATAATATTGAGGATAGATTTTTGTTATATCCTTATCAACTAATACTAGAGATTACTCATATTTACTCCTCTTATTATAATCTCATTATGTTACAATAATTTTAACATTTTTGAGATTAGCTACCAATTGAAGGCTAGCTAACTTCCTTGAGGAGGGATCAAATCCCACACATTATGAATTGACAAGTTTTATAAACCCATCATACTTTAACCCCTAGGCATAAAATTTAAAAGGAATACAAGATTTCATGTCTTCCATTTCTATTTGAGGAAGAATTGGAAGGTGATCAATATTCCCCCCCACCTATACCTAGAACCCGATTCTTTATGTATCATTTAGGGTTGATTTCGACACAAAATTTCTATCTATAATTTTGGGAATTTTCTTATCCCCATTCCTTAAATGTCTCCAGGTAAGGGTGAGATTTATAGGCTCCACATCTACCATCCCAACCTCTTCAAACATTTGTAGAAAACAATTCTATAAATGGGTCCTCCATGACTAAGTCCCCCCATATTTTAGCTCCTTTTTTTCATGAGGTTAAGATTCCCTCCTATAATCATCCTTTCAAATTTTAAAACCTAATAACATAGCATATCCTCCTAGAAAAGGATCCTCTCCCCATATGGTCAATATATATAAACTATATTGAAAGTATTTTCAGAGCTTCAAAGAATATAGAGTAGCTCAAATGCCTAAATTCAAAACTATATACTATGCTAATCCGAGTGAATTTTTTCCTCCACCTAGCCAAAAAACCCATTGAATGGCCTGCAAAGTCTAATGCTAAAAAATCCAACTGCTCCCTTGACTTTGAAATACATTGGATAGTTTTATCCCCCCCGTGGTGTTGAATTACTGAGAGGGGGGGGGGGGGTGAATTAGTAATAGAGATTTTTAATTCTTTTTAACCACAGTATGAAAGTGTTATTTATATTTATGATCAATATAGAATTATCATCCAATAAGTGCAGAGTAAATAAACCATGAACAATAAACAATCATACAAATACATAGTACACTAGTATTTTTACTTGGAAACCTAATGCGGGAGAAAACCACTAAATTCGTTTTCTTATATGTCTTTAAGAATTACATTCATTGGAAGTACCAACTCCCTTTGTTATCTAGTTACAACTGGAAGGAGGCTCCAACCCCCTATGTTTTCAGGCTACAACCTAAGGGAAGATACAACTCCCCAATTCTTTGGCTATAACCAGAAGGAGGCTACAACCCCCTATGGTCCCCGACTACAACTAGAAGGTGGATACAACCACCTATCCTTTCCCCATCCTGCTACCTTGAAATAAAATTGAAATGATGAAACCACTACCACACTATCACTGTGAGATATACCACTATAAACTTGTACCAATCTGTGCCAACAACATGCACCCAACCTGTACCAAAGACACATGATCAACCTGTACCTGTAACCTTCTTGTACTAACAAAAACCCAACAGGTACGTGACATGTCTATGATGCAACTCGCATATGTACGCGACCTGTCTGTAGTGAAGACTGTGTTTTTACGTGGCCTGTCTATACTTCAACATACATATGCTTTCTGAAAACTAGAATTTTCTCTTTCCTGAAAGACTTTGACCCTTTGTTTCCTCTGTCACATCAACCTGCAACCTGTCACTATTTCCATATTGTAATTGTGCCCTATGCATACATCCTCATACATATCCCTTAACCAAGTGCATCTATGTCTCTCTAGTCATGTGCCATACAAGTGTGTATAATCATGAAGAAGTATAATAACCCTCACATGGACTAGATATCAAACCCTTTCTGATATACAGGATCTCAATACATCAACCACTTCACGAATACAAGCTCTCAACCATGTACCAAAAAAAACCTTAACCATATGCCAAGAAATACAATATGTTCCTCAACACTAACAAGATGTATCAATGATAAATATTGATTATACCAACACTATATTTTTGTAGATCTGACTTATACAATAAGTCCCATGCAACCAAATAATATCTCTAGGGAAAATCCTCAAACCCCCATAACCATTTCTCATGTTGACAACAAAATCCAACTACTCATAGAAATAAGACATACCTTTTGAGCCAGTAGATAGATCTGATGTACCTGATCACTTTAGAACCTCCTGGGAGCTTGATTTTAGACTCTAGAGAACTGATATCTTCATATTCTCAATTTTTTATATCTTTAACCTTATGTACGTGATCTATTATACTTCCATCCCACATACATACACTCCCTTCTACATTCCACCCCACGTACACCTAAAAAACTAGGGGTTTTTCAATATTTTATGTAATTCTGAAACTTTCGTTTTCAACCCTTCATGTTATCTAAGATTTGTGCAACTTCATATGTATCAATGAGTACCTGCAATAAACCTTAGACAATAATAGATATTCAATGTGCTCAATAGGTGCTAATAGGAGATACTTGCTCATTTATTTATACTTCCATGTACCTTCCTCAAGGGGTTACCTTCTAACAAACTTAACCCAATTTATTTCTTCTAGGGCTAACCCACTTCTAATAACTTGTCCACTTCAAACCCACTTTTATACAAATAGTAAATTCTCCACTTCTAGTTGCAGCTAAATTATTTTTTATTATTTTCTTATTGCAACAACTTTAACCCATGATTAACTCCTAGCTTCACCCACTTGACTAGTCAACTTCTTCTAGGATCTTATAGGATCTTCTAAAATAATTTGACTTCTTTGACCTTCTAGATAACACATGAGGGATATCCAACTTCACAAGCCCATAACTCTCTAACTGTGAGGATTTATGTGGTGTTCCACATATCACCGGAAATGGAATGACATGTACTATCCGTATAGAAAAGTCTTCCCTACAAATATATTTAACTTCATACCATTATACATCAATCAAATTGAAGTCCCTTAACCATATTTTTGGGGATACCATAATTTTCTATTAGACTTTCTTCAAGGGTTGGCATCAATGACAACCAACCCAATTAATCAACAATCTCCCCCTTTGACATTGATTGCAACACTCTGATGAAATATTGAAGTCATATTTCTCATGCTCCCCCTTTTACCGTCGCTACCCCTAGAAACATGCCTATGTGATCTCTCTCCAAGAATCTAACTCTCTATCCTGCATCTGGTGAAACTCTCCCCCTTTGACATCAATGACAAAAGTAACTTCCCATCTGGGGATTCTCCCCCTAACTGAACTATCCTTGTGGATTATCCCCCTTTCCGAACTCTTCCTGAACCTTCTCCCCTAACCTAAATTGTCCTCTTTATGGTGCTTCCTCGTGTAAATATAAGACAAATAAGATAAAAATTCAAAATAATAAATTTTGGAGTAGAAATTACTCCGAGTATCTGGAAAAGATACTCAAAAGATTCCCTTGGAAGCAATTTTGTGAAGATATCTGCAACCTATTCTTTTTTTCGCACATATTCAAGTCTGATTTTCTTCTCTGCAACTTGTTCCCATGGAAAGTGATACTTGATTGGAATGTGCTTCATCTTTGAGTGCATCACCGGATTCTTTGAGATACCGATAACAGTTGTATTATCACAATATATAGGAATGGACTCATCATACTCAACATATATATATGTCAAAGTTTGTTTCATCCATAGAACTTGTGTACAAAATGTTGTTGTTTCAATATACTCTGCTTCAGTTGTAGACAATGATACTGATGACTGTTTCTTGCTTAGCCAGGATACCAAACACTCACCCAAGTAAAATATCACTTCAGTGGTGCTTCGTCGGTCATTAATGCATCCTGTCCAATATGCATCTGTGTAGGAAATAAGTGATAGATCCTTTCCTTTTGGATACCATAATCCAAACTCTTATATTCCCTTGAGATATATGAAAATCCTCTTCACTTCTAGAACATGTGATTCCTTTGGTGCTTCTTGAAATCACGCCACTTGTCCAACTTCCTGCATTACATATGGTCTGGATGATGTCACATAAAGTAAGTTGTCAATCATTGATCTGTACTTCCTCTGATCTATATACTTTGAGTCATCATCTTTTATCAGCTTGCAACTGGTTTGCATAGGAGTATTAATGATTTTGCAATCTTCCATTCCAAACCTCTTTAACATTTCTCTAATGTACTTAGTTTGAGAAATAAAAATGTCTTGGTTGCTTTGAGATACCTAAAGACCTAGAAAGAAGGATAGTTCTCCAAGAAATGACTTTTCAAATTCATTCTTCATATCCATTGCAAATTTCTAGCTTAACATGTCATCATCACTTCCAAAAATAATATCATAAACATAAAATTCAATTAATAAAATACTATATTGAGTTACCTTGATGTATAGGTTGTTGTCTGCACTTCCTTTTATGAACCCTGCTTGCTGTAAATATCTATCCATTCTAGAGTACCATGCTCTGGGAGTCTGTTTTAGACCATAAAAGGCCTTCTTCAACCTGCACACGTATCTTCATTATGACAGTTGAAATCCTTTTTGTTACTCAATATAGACTTCTTCTTCAATTTCCCCATTCAAAAAGGTTGATTTCACATCCATCTGATACACTTTAATATTTTTGTAGCATGCATAAGCTAAGATCAATCGAATTTCTTCCATTATGGAAACTGGGGAAAACGTCTCTTCAAAGTCAATACCTTAAACATGTGCATATCCTTTACATACTAATATAGATTTGTTCTTGGTAACCTGCCCATATTCATTCAATTTATTTATGAAGACACGCTTTGTGCCAATCACATTCTTGTACCTTGGTCTTGGAATCAATTCCCAAGTGTCATTCTTCTCTATTTGACCCAACTCTTCATTCATGGCCTTTTTCCAGAATTCATTCTTCTTGGCTTCTTCAAAACTGTTTGGTTCAATCAAGGATAAGAGTGCTAGGTGCAGTTGTTCTGGCGAACAAATTCTTCTTCTAGTCTCAATTCCTGCATCTTTGTTCCCGATAATCTAATTTGAAGGATGATTCTTCTATACTTGTTTGCTAGGTGTCTTTGGATATGCTTGTTGAATTTTCTCTTCTAATTCTATCTGATCTTCTTCATCTTCCCCTTCTGTTGCTTCTTCATCCTTTGCTTCTTCTTTGTAAACCTATTCCACTGATTCCTTTTCTTCTTCCTTTAATTTTCGTCCACTTGTTTCATCAATTGTTACATTTATGCTTCCCATAACTTTGTTGAGCCTTAGATTGGAACACTTGTATGCTTTCCATGTACTTGAGTAACCAACAAGTACACCTCTATCCACATGAGAGTCAAACTTTTACATTCTTCCATCTTCTCCTTTGATGTAGCATTTTATTCTTAACACTCTAAAGTGCTTCACATTTGTTGGTCTTACTTTCCATAGCTCGTAGGGAGTTTTTCAACTGTTGTTTTTGAGCATTACTGTGTTTTGAATGTGAACTGTTGTATGCACTGCATGTGTCCAAAATACATCTCTCAATTTAGAATCCATTAACATTGTTCGAGACATTTCTTGTATTGTCATGTTCTTTTTTTCAACAACTCCATTGTGTTGAGGTGTCCTAGCGGTGGAGAATTGTCTTTTTATTCCATGCTTGCTGCAGAAATCCATAAATTCCTTTGAAGTAAACTCTCATCCATTATATGATCTCAAACATTTTATTTTTGAATCCATTTCATTTTCAACCATTTCCTTGTATGCCTTGAATTTTTCAAATGCTTCTAATTTCTTCTTGAGAAAAACAATTGCAGTCATTCTTGCATAATCATCAACCAATATCATAAAGTATTACTCACCTTTTAAACCATTTGTTCTATTTGGTACAACTAGATCATTATGCACAATTTCTAGTGGTCTTGTTGCGGAGTATTCCTTTGATTTGAATCTGGTCTTTGTTGTGTTTCCTTGTTGACAATGATTGCATAATGTGTTGGTTGGATTCATGATGCAGGGAATTTCTCTGTCTGCTTCCTTTTTGCTGACTTTGATGAGGTTATCAAAATTTATGTGACCCATTATTTTTTTCCATAGCCAAAATTCATCTTCATTTCCTAGATAACACTTTTCATTTCCAATTTCACTTAATACATATATGATGCTTGAATTTCTTGCAACTATTGCAATCAATTTTCCCGATCCTTCTTTTCTTATCTTTCACTTCTATGAATCGAAAGTAAGTTTGTGAAATTAGTCACACATTTTACTTACACTTAGAATATTATGTTTCATATCTTCCACTAGTAGAACATTTTCTTCCTTGGTATTCTTGTTTCCAATTCCGTCTGTGCCCTTTTGTTGACGGGCGAAAATGACCGTCCGTCAATTGGAAGAACGAGTCCAGTCCAGGGTTGTCTAAATAACCCAAGCCGTTTGGTATAACTTGTTCTGACGGGTTTAATGGCTCCATTGGCCAATCTTAAAGTCCTAGAAGAAACAAATAAAATAAATAAAAGAGCTGAAATAACTAACTAATTACTAAACACTATATATATGTACATATGTTCTAATGTAACTGTAGTAGTTGTATTTAAGCATAAAATAAACAAGTTTCATTTATTTACATGATTTACAAGCTGCAAGTTTTAATCGAAACTTACGAAAATCGATGTGAAAAATAATTGCTTCTAGGAAGAAGATAAAGAAAGCACATACAAATATTTATTTTTTTTCTTTTATAAATTTAAAGAATCTTGCAAAAAAAGTTAATGAAACATGAACATGTGGATAGTCAAAGATGAATCATACTTTCTAGTTTCAATGATATGTAAATGACAGAAAAATACAAAGAAGCTATCCTGTCAATGAATTAGTGAGGTATATCCAAGCATCTGCATGAGTGGTGAACATCCAACTGCCATGTCCAAGAGAGAAATCTGCAATGAACCTTATGATTGTTCTAAATAAATTCAGAACATGTATTGGCAGCTTAGGTTTTAATGACAGAAAATGAAACAAAAACATAAACCCATGATCTCATAATTATACATGATTACAGCAAGATAACTCTGGAAGAAATCTATTCATTTTATCATTCAATTTAAAACTCAAAGATAAATCCTATTATTTAAATCGAAGATATAATCACAACATTTATATTTTGATTGAAGCAAATGATAGATGGTATTTATAATATAAACCTCCTACACATCACAGATCATTTAATCTAAAGATATCAGACTTGCACATGTAACAGGATTAAAAAAAACATAAATAACAGCATTATAAACAAAGGGCTAAAGCCAAAATGCATATATGTCGTTCTATTAAGTTTTTGGAATCACTTGTCCATTCTGTAGTCCTGGAAGAATTTTTTTGGATAATAGACTTTAAAGATTGGAAAAATTAA
>JZKD02S2240568.1:690298-708928 GCA_000966675.3 Picea glauca
ATGAGTGGTGAACATCCAACTGCCATGTCCAAGAGAGAAATCTGCAATGAACCTTATGATTGTTCTAAATAAATTCAGAACATGTATTGACAACTTAGGTTTTAATGACAGAAAATGAAACAAAAACATAAACCCATGATCTCATAATTATACATGATTACAGCGAGATAAATCTGGAAGCAATCTATTCATTTTATCATTCAATTTAAAACTCAAAGATAAATCCCATTATTTAAATCGAAGATATAATCACAACATTTATATTTTAATTGAAGCAAATGATAGATGGTATTTATAATATAAACTTCCTACATATCACAGATCATTTAATCTAAAGATATTAGACCTGCACATGTAACATGATTAAAAAAAACATAAATAACAACATTATAAACAAAAGACTAAAGACAAAATGCATATATGCCATTCTATTAAGTTTTTAGAATCACTTGTCCATTCTGTAGTCCTGGAATTTTTTTTTTGGATAATAGACTTCAAAGATTGGAAAAATTAATACATAAATGATAATAATTAACCATGTACTGATAAAAAAACTAAATCTATTTAAATCAATGCATAATTAATTATTCAAAGAATATGAATATATTATATGAAAATAAAACCATTTTACTCATAGGACAAAAGCCATTAAGCAATCTGGAATTTCATATTCTTCTTTGAAAATACCCATCCATTCTCCCAAAGATTTCAACCATCCATTACTCCATTTGAAAAGAAATAAAAAGTTTACAACAACAATAATATACAAAAGAGAAAGGATTAAAATCCTCCTCTCCAATTCTTGGATCTTATGGCTCTGAACTTTCTCATATATTTATACAATGAATGAATAGTCTGGGCGTCACTATTAATTTTCGCCACCTGAAATTTGCCTCTTAAAAAGACATCAATATCTCTCAAATCATGCATGTTTTTGGGAAAATATCTAGGTAGAAGGTAAATGGGTCCATTTTGGTTCTGGGTTTTCAACTGTTTCTTCAAATTCCTCACGGTTTGGTTGCAATCAGTTCTGCAAAATCGTTTGTCTGATCTTGACGCCTTTCCAAATTTTATTTGTTGTTGCTCATAAAATTATTTGTAGCAATCCAATATTATTTTTGGATCAATAATATTGAACGTATTTGGATAATAAAATCAAGCCATGATCAGATCCATATCAAATATTTGATAATAGAAACCTATGAAACAAAAAGAAACCTAAATTAATAACCTAAAAATTGTGAATAAAACAAAATCTAGAAAAATAAAAAATGAATTTAAACTAACTATAAGTTATAAACAAACATTGTTAATAATTTGCTTTCAAATATGATCTTAAAATTCTAGAAGCTTCAAGTTAATGGAGAAGAGAAAAATATTAATTTTGGTTTTTACAAAATCAAACAAATCATAGATAATTCTTTTTTTTTTAATTATTATTTTGAAATGAGATGCAAAATGAAAAAAAGAATTTAATTAATTAATATCACCAAATGATTTTATGAAAATGAGAAATCAACTAAGATATTATTTGATGAAGTATTGAACCCATTATTCAAAATATTCAAACTTGCTAATGAACAAAAGAAAGAACACATAATCATAATTTAAACGAAAGTAAACAGTGGATAAAAATTAACGTTTTTGTTTAAATTGAGATTTTTGTGCTCGTTTCAAACTTTTGACATATACTCTTGTAATGAATTTATCATACTATAGTGAATGTCTTAAGTTTGTCTTAAATCAAGCCAAGGTATGGAACTATTTGAAAATGTTGATTCTGTAGCTCATTATAATTATCAAGATTCTAATGGGGGCCCTTTAAATTTTGTAAAAATTTAGGGGGAGTTGTTGGGGCCCAACACCTTTCTAATGATTCTAGATGAGACACCATTTCCAAAGGAGATTGATCCATCACTTTCCTTTCTCAATGTAAGAAACATGTCTTCATCACATGTCATGTTCTTTGAGTAGCCATTTTCAACATACCAACCACATTTCTTGTGTTTAATTGTAGAGAGAGTGCGCATTCTTCATTGTTAAATTGATTCTTCTTTCTTATCTATATTCTCTGTTAAGGTTCTTGTTCATGATTGTTTCTATTTTGTTATTATTCTCTAGGAGGATCTTTCATTCTACAATATTTGGCCATGTGTCCAAAGTTGTTGCACTTGTAGCATTCCACTTCAGTGCTCAATGATTAGAACCTGTTGTATCTTCTTTTTTGTGTTTCTCTAGGCCTTCTTGGATAATAATTTTCTACATGTATTTCAAAGTTGTTTATGTTCCTTCTACTAGCTCTACAATTTATAGATTTATGTCCAAAATTATTACATGCATAAAATAAAACAAGAAATATGGTTTGATATCTGGGAGTTGAAGATCTTTTGAAAGGAGTTACTCTTATGAATCCTTATTCTTCCTTAGTCCTCCTTGTTTATGACTGTCATTGATTCTGAAACTTGAATCTTCTAAGTGGAGGAGTGTCCATGTGATCTTCCCTGTAAAACTTCTTGTCTCCTTTAACAGTCTCTGCATAGCTTCTTGGTTGTGTTTCTTAATCTATAGTTTTGGAGCTTGAGCCTCTTTCTGTCTGATTGTGTCGAAGCCCAGACTCATCATTATGTGGCCTCTGACTGTTGATAATGTTATCCAAAACCTTAGAGCTATTCTACATGTTTTCTGTTGAAGGTATTTTCTTAATATGACAATATTTGATTCCATATTTTCAATAATCCTGTCTTTTTATTTCAGCTATTCTTTGGGTGCTTCTTCGATTATTTTTTCTTCATATATTTGAACCTTCAACTCAGTTATCATCTTCTCTAGTTCTTCAGAGTTTGAATTCCAAGTGTCTTCTTTCTTGTCTAGTTCTTCCTGGAGCTTCTTGTTTTTCTTCTTTTCTCTTTTTATAACTTCCATAGCACTCAACAGTTCTTATCTCTAGTCAACTTTTGCCTCTTCATATTCCTCTTCGGTGCCTTCTTTATCAGAGTCTTCTATTGCCATGAATAGAAATATTTCCATTTCACTTTCACTGACTTTATCTTCGTTTGATGAGGAGTTGTCTTCTTTGGTGCAGAAACGTTTCTTGAATACTTTTGTTTTTGTTCTTTTTCCTTTATATATTTGTTTTCTATTTGAATCATCTTCTTCATTTCTTTTCTTTTTCTTATGAGAAAATTTGTTAGAAAAATGACCAATACCACCACAATTAAAACAAATCAATGGAATCTTACCTCTATATCTGTTGTCGGTTCCCTTTTTCAATCTTCTAACAAAGTTGGTCACTTCTTCATCGTCTTTTGAGATGTCACTGTTGTTGCTATCTTATTTTCCCCTTTTCTTTCCCTTGTTCTTTTACTTCTTGGATGCTTTGAATGTTGCTTCTTTTATACTTGGATTCTCTTATTATGTTCTCATTTCATAGGCTATGAAGATTCCATGTACCTCATCCATGCTTATTGAGTCTAGATCTGCTCTTTCTTCGAGTGTTGAGATCTTCAGATCAAATCTAATTTGAATAGATCTTAGTACCTTTTTAACAATTATAGATTCATCAACTTCTTCTCCCAATCCTATGATTTCATTCACTGTTTCATCAACTCGTAAGAAGTAAGCTGCAATATTCTCATCTTCCTTCATCTATAGCTATTCAAATTGACCTCTCTAAGTTTGAAGCTTTGATGCTTTGACTTTTGCATATCCTTCATAAATATTCCGAAGTTTTTCCCAAATCTTTTTAGCAGAGCTGCAATGCATAACTTTGACATATAATGAATCACAAAGACTATCCATAAGTGCATTTGTGGATTTTGAATTATTTAGACTGAGGTTCCTTCCATTGTCATTTGTTCGTGGAACCGTTGGTTCTTTATATCCATATACAATAGATTACCAAACCTCAAATCCCTTTGCATGTACATAAGTTTTCATCCTTCTTCTCTAGAATGCATAGCTTTTTCCATAAAATTGTGGTATTCCATTTTTATACATATTGTTGCTCTCCATGATCTAGCTTTCAGTGGTTAAACTGATTTCAGAAGGAACCTGGATCTGATACCAATTGTTGGATAACTGAGAGGGGGGCTGAATCAGTGATAGAGATTTTTAATCTTGTTTAACCACAATATGAAAGTGTTATTTATCTTTATGATCAATATATAATTATTAGATGGTTTTCTCCTAGGGCATTCCTTAGCAAATAATTTAAAGAGATGCTACTTTGAATTATAAAATAATGGAGAAACAAGATTTTGCCTTGGTGAAAGCCATAAAAGATTTCAAAGTGTACATTCTCCATTCCCACACCATTGCATATGTTTCAAATGCGGTAGTAAAAGACATTTTAACCCATGACATTCCGGACGGCCGGAGAGGAAAATGGATTGCTATCATTCTAGAGTATGACATAGAGATTAAGCCTACTAAACTGATTAAAGGCCAAGGTCTAGCAAAGTTAATGGATGAATCAAATTTTCATGCTCTTGACATTAATTTCTTAGTTGCAGTAGATGAACAGGGTGAGCAGACGACTCTAAGCGTGAGAGAGGTATTTCTCAACTCTCCATGGTACACAAACCTGATATTCTTTTTTCATAATTTACAAGCTCCCCCTGGTCTAACCAAAACTAAAGCTAGGTTTTTGAAATTGAAAGCATTAAAATTTTGCATTCTAAAAGGAAATCTATATTGGAAAGACCCTGGAGGTATTCTGTTAAATTGTTTATTGAAGGATGAAGCTGACAGAGTACTGCAAGATTTTCATGCAGGAGACTGTGGTGGTCATCTGAACTGGAAGGCCACAGCCAACAAAATCCTCAGAGCTGGATTCTATTGGCCAATTCTATTCATTGATGTGAATCATAAAGTGACTTCATGTCATCAATGTCATATGTTCGAAGGAAAAAGGAAACTTCTTCCTCTACCCCTGAAACCAACCTCCGTTGAGGCTCCTTTCCAGCAATGGGGATTAGACTTCATCGAAGAAATACATCCTCCTTCTTCATGCCAACACAGGTGGATTCTTACTGCCACGGATTATTTTACAAAATGGATCAAAGCAGTACCAAGCAGGCAAGCTACTGATTCTGTCATTATTAAATTTCTTGAAAACAATATCTTGTCCCGTTTTGGATGTCCTAGAAAGATTATAACTAACAATGCAACTGGTTTTTGATCTAAAAAACTCATAGATTTCTGCAACCAGTATCATATTGGTTTGGGTCATTCCACAGCTTACTACCCTCGGGGAAATGGGCTAGAAGAATCATCAAATAAAACCCTGGTAAACATTATCAAGAAAAATTTGCAAGAAAACAAGAAGTTGTGGCATAATAGGTTGGTTTTCACATTATGGGCCGACAGATTGACCAACAAAAGGTCAATCAGTATGTCACCATATCAGTTGGTCTATGGCACATAAGCAGTTTTTGCCACTTCCTTAGGAGTTCCTGTCATGAAATTGCTGCAAGACATACAAACCGAGCCTAATGACTCTCAAAGAAGGATCAACCAGATGATCCATTTGCAGCATTCTAGGGAAGAAGTATACAATAAGACTCAGGTAGTCCAAGAAAGTATTAAGAAGATTTTTGACAAAAGAACCAAGGAAGATGATTTCGAGCTAGGAGATTTGGTGCTGAGATGGGATTCCCGAAATGAAGAGAAGGGACAGCATGGAAAATTCGATAGTCTGTGGAAGGGACCATACATGATTCAAGTATTCAGAGGGAATAACGCTTTCTTTCTAAACAACAGTGATGGGACAGATCTGCCAGGAGGACCTGTAAATGGCAGAATGCTGAAGCATTATTCACCACCTCAGTAGAGACCTGAAGTCACACTTTCCATTATACAAACCATTTTTTATTTTTCTTGTGATTTTCTGAGTGAATAACTTTGGTCAGATGGTTGAAGCCTGAAGAGAAGGCCCTAAACCCCTGACCCTGTTTTCCATTTTTCAAAAATAAAACCAATCAAGCAACAAAGGTGACTATGGAGAAAGTTTCAGAACATCAGGAATCATGATTCTTGGCACTTCACAAGGAGAGTAGCATCCCCAGGTGGAGCCGTTGTTATCATCCTATTATTTATAGGATTGAAAAGAAAAAGAAAAGAAAAAGAAAGAAAAGAATAAAAGAGGGCATAAAAGAATTTCAATTAAAGCCCCATGCAATAACAATGACTTGGTCCATACCTTTCAAGCATGGTCAAGTTCTTTTAAATTGATGTTGATAGGAATAGTGAATAAGCTTGGCTAAACTGTTTAATCTTAGCCAAGTGATCTAGGTTAGTTAGTGAATAAATCTGGCAAGACTGTCTAATCTTGGTCAGATAGCCCCAGGATAGAGTAAGTTCTTAGCCCAATAGTTTAATCTGGGCTAATTGTCATAGGAGGTTAGGTTATAACATAGGGTAGTTTTCTTGATTTAAATAAAACCAGCTCGATGATCAATGTTGGACCATGTTTTGGATGCTTAAAAATTTGGTTGTCTAACCCCTTGGTGATGTAAAAGCTTGGGCAAAACCCATGATATGCTCTTATCCCAAGTTTTTCAGGGCGGATATGCTTTCACGCCCACATTTATGCACCACTCATGTATCAACGACTCAGATGATCACGCCTAGATCTACGGTGGACAAATATTTCCAGACCCCCCCGGTCGTTCTACCTTTAACGGAANGGGGGGGGGGTCTGGAATTGCTAATAATGCATGCGCACATCTGGATGGCCCAAGTTTCGACGCTTAGATCTATGGTCTGTATTGGATTCCGGACCCCACCATCCATTCTGCCTTTAATGGAGGGGGGGGGGTCTGGAATGTGTGTTAAAGGGTGCGCCCAGATCTGTGGTCAAAAGGAAACCACGTAGATCAACGACTCAAGGTGTTTTTTGGACCCCCCGAACCGATCAACCTTTAACGGTGGGCGGGGGGGGGGTCCAGAATGGAATCTTACTCTGGCGGGCCCCCTATCTATACGTGACATGAATCTACTGGTCCTAAGTCCCACCACCTCCTACTGTCTGACATACCTCGTCACCTCATGACGTCATCATCCACCTTTCCATAAGAGTCACATCCCATAACTCCATCAGTCCTTCTCCCTCATTCACTCATGGCAAGTCCCCTCACCATGATTTTTTCCCCCAATTGATAACCGCCACATCACCCATCTGTATCCCTCAGTCATTGTCACTTGCCATCTCATGTTCTAAATGACCTGTTGGCCATTTATTACTGGATAACTTATCCGTTAACTAGCTGACCTGTCCCCCACACCCAATGGATACCCGTTTACTCAAAACTACCCTCACCACTTCATTCTTTCACCTTCTGCCCACTCATCATACCAGATAATTTACCCCGTTTTCCTCTCCGTTACAGTCAGTTGCCCCCATCTACAGTCATCCCCGCTAACGTTGTTTTATTTGCAGGTATTGTTACAGTAATGGCGCCAAAGTCAAAATGAACAGAAGCAGAGGAGAATCTGTTTCTCTCGCCTCCTGTAAACCTCGACAGGATTCCACTAGCCGACAAAGATTACTTAATCGTAGACACTAAGTTCGATTTCGACTTCGCAGACCTTCAGTCGTGGCTTAAAAAAGTCTTCCTGGACCAGAGTGGCGAAATTGGACTCTGGGAGTCCAACCTACCCTTATATCTCTTCCCCCAGATTCACCATTTCCAAGAGTTCACCCTCAAGTGCCAAGCCCACTATATCCTCGAGCAAAGAGCCATCGTATCCTCGTCCGGGGAAGTTCTTTTCCTCATCATGCCAGAAACCATCGACCAAATGATGAAAATATCCTGAGTCGACTCCACCTCACCTTTTAACCTCGAGATCATCATGGAGCTATACCAGAAGCTATCATTTCCTCAAAGAGCTCAAAATATTTGAGCTTTTTCTTCCACAGTCTGCTCAGCTCCCCACTACAAATCCCCCTTATCCTTCCTCCATGTTCTCAACCAAAGGAAGCCAGGTTATCACGTCCCTATGTGCCTTTTTGGGTTATTATTCAGATTAATGGGTAGATGAGCCCATTCTGGGATTTTTGTCTATTTTCTCCACCGATGAGAAGCCCACTACACAGTTTGATTTCAGCATGTTCCTGGCAAACAACATTCACGAGAAATTCGTCAATTTCACCATAGAAGGCATGTTATGGTATTCTTCAATACTTGCATACCTGTTCGTTTTCTTCCAAGAGGACAAATTTTCTCTTTCTATGCAAAATATGGACGGGGATGGCAGATCCCAGGCAGTAACCGCATGGATTTCCCTGCTTAGATATAATTCCATGGAATTCAGTTTCAAGTAGTTCATCGATCAGTTCTACCACCCAGTGGTGAGTATCCTCAACGGTAGACTCGAACCCAGGATTAACGACAAAGTTCAGAGGATCCTACATCTCTCAGATCATACAAATACTGGTGATTGGTACCTGTACCAAGATCACACTGAGATCAGAGTCTATGGGTGCGAGTTGGCCCCATATAAACTGCCCAAATACACACCTGTTAGAATTTTTTCTCTGGAATACATAAGGCAGATGATAAACTCAGATGATATTCATTTTGTGTCTTTAAAGAAGAAACAACAGCTCAGAATCAAAGGGCAAATTGGGTCTTTCATCTGCAACAGTTGAGGCACCGGGGAGGAAGCAGACAGGCTGCTGAAGGAAATGAAATTATTTACAAGTTTCGCATGGCACTACGATCCATGCGGAATCATTTCAGAGATGAGGATAAAAAACAAGAATATCCTGTATGTCCATGAATCTAGGCCTAAGGTAGAAACATTTGCAAACCAGATAGGATGGGAACTAAATACTTTGGTTGAAATAGAACAACAAGACCTCCCTGTCAATGTATCATAGACAACCACACCATAGGCTCCAAAGGAGAAAACGCCTCGGTAGGATCTGTCACCTCCTGTCACTGAAGTGTCAATAGCAGAATTTCGACTACATACCAAGAGGCCAAAAACCAGTCCGGCTCCTGACCCGTCTGGAGAAAAGAAAATTCCATCCACTACAGTGACAGAGGTTGATTGGTCACTCCTCAGCATAGGCAACAAGAAAATTATAACCACAATGTTACCAAAGAAGCCTACATATACTCCACCAATCAACTAGTCAGGCAAGACAGGACCGAAGCTGAGTATTTTTGAGAAATACCAAGAAAAAGAACCAGAATCTGACTAGTAGCACATATGCCCAATTCTGGAAGCAGACGTCGACTGCACAATATAGGCTGCTATCAGCATTCGACACCGAGAAGGGCAGAATGCACATGTCATTCCTCCAAGCACAGGTACCAGACCCAAAGGTAATCATCGATTACAAAAGGGCCACTTTTGAATTATAGACTAAGGACGTGCATCCAACTGATCAAATGGATCTGCACAGGCAGATGAGAGAAATGGTTTTCTCCACGCTGGCACATGATTCCACTACTGCCTCCAGATTACAATTGTCTCTTAACAACATCCAGACATAGTTGAAGTTGGATAAAATATCATACTTTGCCAAGGATAATAGGATCAAGACATTGGAGGAACTGGTCCTCAAGATCGGGTATGATCCCTTGAATGTGAAAGCAGTCGAGGAGATGATCAAGAAGAAAAATGTAGACATAACATCTTTGAGGAAACAATTAAAACTTCCACCAACAATAGACTCCCAGGCAAAGGAAATAGTAGAGACAAAAGGAGAATAAGATGAAATACTTAAGTTGATCATGGAGCATAATGCACAATTAAAGGAAATGGAAGCTGAGATGGAGAAGCTAGGGAAAGAGAAAGAACAGTTGAAACCCATGGAAGTCATTCCATTAAGTGCAGTACCACTCTCAGGAGTGAGCACATCATCACTAGTAGAAGTCCCATCGACGAATCCACTGATGTCTCTAGAAAAGACGGTTGAATTGGCCAAATATATGGAAGAGATGAACCTGCAGGAGACAGAGATTAGCAGGCTCAAAAAGGAGATTGAGAACCTTCAGGAACTCAAATCTTCTTATCAAACTAGCTTCTCCAAGGAGAAACATGTATTAGACCATCTCAAACAAGAGTTACAACGGCTCCGGAAGCAAACAATGGCAGGTAAAACACTGGTCGAAGTCAAAGAAAGTGTCTGGATAGACATCACCAAGTCTATGAATGAAATATGGCCAATGATACAGATTATGTTTGAGCAAAATGAATTGGTGCATAGAATTCAACAAGCCATTGAGAAGATCAGATGAGAATTGGGAGAGATGCCCACACAGGCTAATGAAATCATCAAATTCTTGAATTCTAAAACCAAAGAGGAGCTGGAAGAGCTGAGAATTAAGGATAGAACAGAGACCATACTTGAGGTCAAAAGAGTGTTGACCAAGAGAGGACTGATGCTACAGCTAGAAGAAAAGGTTCAGGCCATGGACCTAGGGGTACAAAGGTTTTTCAGCAAAATTGAGGCTCTACAGAAGAAAGGTCTTCCTGGTCTGAAGGTGATAAATGACAAATTGATGATGCTCCGAGATTACAAAAAGAGACTAGTCGATGTGGCTAAGGATGGTTTGAAGTTTTCAGGAATTCAAGGCAGCATCACTGGCAAGGCATTCTTAGATGCACCTCAGTTGGACATCAGCATACAACATGAGATCCAGTACATCTTCATCACCAAGCCTACTTTTGCCAAGTACACAGAGATGGATGAAGTCTACCGAAGGTTACTCAAAGTCAGCGTTCCCAGTCATCTTCGATGGGAAGAGATTTGTGACCTAATCGAGTAGTAGATGATTTTTCCCAACCCAATCAACTATCCAGTCAGATGAGGTCGTGCAGAGGCCTCACCAATGGTTCACCCAAAAAACAACATGCAGTTTCAACACATCATCAAACATTTTCGTAGATTTTTGTAATTTGTTAAGTTAGTTATGCTAAAAATAGATTTACCACATCCTGATCTTTAATGACAGGATTGTTTGTAATTTTGGGTTATAAATACTTCACTTTTAGAAGCATTGAGGGTTGATCTTTACGCCCTGCGAGCTATCAGACTGTAATATTTTTCAAGAGATCTTCCATTAATACAAAGAGGCATTTTTACAAGATTCTTGTGTGTGTTCACTGGTGATGTTTTCCTTTCTAAGTTAAATGTTATTCTCGCTTAGTTATCACATTGTTTGCTAAATCTAATCTTTGAAAGTAATGAATGTTGCACGATTTATCTTTGTATACCCTGTTTCTGACTCTAAAATATTTCAGTGTTTCATCTTCTGATTTTACGATAAAGAAATTATTAATTTCTTCTTTGTTGTAATTGATATTCTCACCTTTTATACTATTCCTCATTTATGCTGCTAAAAGAATCTAGTGATTACGTTATCTCACCCTGTGAAAAGTTGCTTTGTTTCCTGGTTTAGATTTTATTTTCATGATATAGACCCCATAGCCCAATGGATGTGTAAATTCTCTCAGCCAACCCAACGAAAACTACAACAAACAAAACAATCATATTTTATTTACCTAGCCTAATATTTTAAATTTGAAACATATCTAAATCTTACAGAGAGATCCCTCTCTGAAGCTGGCAGGGCTAGATCCCATCTTCGAAGTGGTTGGATAAAGTTACCTCCCGTAGATTTCTTCTTTTCTGACAGCCTCTAGGAAATTTATAGAGCGTTAACATAGTGGTGACTCCACTGGGGAAGAACTGAACAAATTTTAACCTCATGTTTTCTTTTCCCTGGAAGAATAGTTTGCTTCTGAAATATTGCAAATCTAAAAAAGAAGTAATGTTGAGAGGTCATTGAAAACTTGCACATATTATTTTCGGACTCGTAAAAACTAAAAAGTATATATATATAAATCAAAAAGAAATATGGCTCCCAAAAGAGCATATACTCGATCTCACCTAGACCCAAAACCTGCGATAGCAACTAATAATCTAGAACAGTTTCTCAGGAAGAAGACCATTGTTGAAGGTTCAGTAAGACATAATCCCCTTCAGAAGTCCCCTTCTCTTCCAGAGGAGGTTGTTGCCATTCAGTATCTCGACTTTGACATCCTTTTCGAACAAACCCTGTTCAGAACAAAATCTGATAGCTTTGTGGCTGAAACCATCCTAGACCCAACCGTCTTGCAACCCTGGACTCCTGAAGTTCTATCTCCCACTGTTAAACCTCAAACCACTCACTCTGTGCCAACTAGCCCCTTTTCATCTTCGTCTTCTGCCACCACCCCACCTATCATCCAGGTTGTCGTCCCGCCTCCTCCACCTATCATGGCAGTCAGATATGCTCCCTTGGTGTTGGTCGCACACCTTCATGCTATGCCCCAGGACTATCAAACAAGACTTCCACAGTTCGATGGAACAGGACCCTTGAGCGCACAACAACATGTTGATAAAATGAATGATTATTTTGATCTGCATGAAGTAGATGAGGATGACGTTCAAATGAGATTGTTTTCCCAAAGTTTGACGGGTGACGTTAAGAAATGGTATAAAGGTTTACGTGTTGCCTCAGTCCTTGACCCTACCGCATTTCAAAGAATTTTTCTAGACAGATGGGAGGTAAATAAAAACCCTCTCCAAATATTGTCAGAATACGAAAACATCAGAAGAAATCAAGGTGAGACAGTATAAGATTACTGCACCCATTTCAATAACCTGTACAATGCAATTCCAGCCGATATTAAACCTCCACAAGGTTTGGCATTGATAAAATTCCCTGATGGTTTTGATGCCGATATGTCATATCAATTAAGGGAAAGAAACTCCACCACCCTGGAGGAGATGCAGAAAAGCGCAATAAGTGTGGAGGCCAACTTGTTGGAAAAAAGGGCACGACAGAGGACGAAGAGGAGAGTCACTATTAAAGAGGAACCTTCCACATCAACCTCCGATTTCAAATTGGAATCCTTGGCCAGAGCAATGGAAAGAATGATGGAGAGACTTACTATATCCGAAAGAAACCCTCCTAGAGAAAACCCACTAGCTCCTCAAATTCGGAATCCTAACTTCAGAAAAATCCCTCCTCAAATCAGGCAGAGAGATCCTAGGGATCAAAGGGAACAGAGAGGTCCTGATCAATAGATCAGACCTCCCTTACAAGAAAATTATGTCGATGAAGGAGAGGAAGTAATTGAGGAACTAGAGGATACTCACATAAACCTCATGGGCATTCACGATAACGAAGCTATTTTCCTTACCCAGGAAGAGCAAGAACTTTTTCTTCTCAATCAAACAAAGGTAAGTGAAGAAGCTGAAGATGTCAAACAAAAAGCATTTGAAAATGCTATTTTGGAGGTACACCGGCAGTACAATCTGCGAAGTAAAAAGACAGATGGAAATTCCCCAAAAAAGGTGATTGAAACGAAGAAGATAGTCGAAACCCAAAAGGCCTCTGAGCCTTCTGCCCAGAAGAGCCCTGAGAAGGGTAATGCTAAAGTTCCAGCGAAAAGAAACCTTACTATTCTAAAAATATCATCGTAGTTTGAGGGTTTGTCAATTAACCCACCAAATACTTCTGGCCAGAAGATTGTGGTGGACAAATCAGAATTGCTGAGCCAAAGCAGAGCACCTACACCTTTCAGCCTCGAAGGGGAATTAGCCAAAGTAAAAATTCCCATTTCCCTTTTCGAGTTGTTGAGCAAAGATTCTTACCGTTCACAAGTGATTAAAGCGCTAACCATTGAACCTAATATAGGTGTGAAGGCCTTAACCATTGGATCAACAAAACATTCAGATACTGTAAACCTTACAGATGACCAACCTAAACTCCTGTTCGGACCAGAAGTGGATGGTCAGACCGACAATGGTGTTGTCACTCCTTTTAACATTAGTCTTAATATACACAACCTGATTCTGCATAATGCTATGTTAGATTCGAGTGCTTCCCATAATCTGATGCCTAAAGCAGTGATGGAAAATCTGGGACTTGAGGTTACCAGACCTTACAAGGACTTACACTCGTTTGACTCCAGTAAAGTTAGATGTATCGGTTTGATCAAGGATCTGTGTATCACACTGGTTCAGATTCCCGCAAAAAGCATGGTCATGGATGTTGTGGTTGTAGACATTCCCGCGAAATATGGTATGTTGTTGTCCCGGTCTTGGTTGGCCAAGTTGAAAGGTACTTTGCAGTTGGATATGTCGTATGCCACTGTCCAAGTTTTTGGTCAACAGAGAAGACTATAAAGAGAAACATTGATGAAGTACATGGTTAGCAGCCAAGAAAAACCACATAACTATGCTCTGTACTCTGCACATTCTGACTTGGATTCATTTATCCTATATAACGATGGTGACACGGGAGAAGAAATCACTTAGATGGAAGAAGATACATCTGGTCCAGACGAAGGCGAAGAAATCGTTGAGGAAGAAAGAAAGAAAAATGTGATAACTAAAGAATTGCCAGCAGATTTCTGGAGCATGGACTTTGATGGAGCTGTAAGCAAAGAAGGAGATGGAGCAAGAGTTTGGTTGCACAATCACAGATCCAAGTATTCAGAAAACCATTCTTACAAGTTGAATTTTCAATTCACTAACAACATAGTTGAGTACGAAGCTTTGATGCTTGGTCTTAATCTTTTGAAGAAGGTTGGTGCCAAACAAATTATGGTAAGAGGTGATTTTGAGTTAATAATAAAGAAAATTAAAGGTGAGTATGCAACAAAACACCCCCGTCTTAGAGCTTATAGCAATGCTATTCTGGACGCCCTTAAATGTTTCACTGAAGTTGATTTGCAGGTGATGTCTAGGGGACATAATATTTTGGCAGACGGGTTAGCTACGTCAGTAGCCACATGTAAGATACATTTTCATTCCACTCGCCCATATACTATGGAGGTGAAATGCAGACCAACTGTTCCAGACAACATCAGATACTGGTAGGTATTTGGTAATGATGATCAAATTGAAGATTTTCTGCAATGTAAAAATGATTTCGAGTGTACAAACATAGACTTAGAAAATGAAGATGAAAATGTAAAAAGACCTGATTTTGGAAATGATAGTGTAAATAAGATAGATTCAGGAGAGTTAGGTGAATATGAGATAGAAGCTAGTATTTTGCATTTGAAAAGTAATGTTTTACCTAGGGGTTTAGTTCCTTTCGAGGAATTATTTGATTTTAATGATGTAGCTAAAAAAACAAAAATTGAAGCCAATGGTCAAGAAGTAGAAGATTGTAATATAGGGACAGAAGAGAAACCCAGGATGGTGAAACTTTACAAATCATTACCCCCTGAGAAGAAACTCAAATACATTGATCTTTTCAAGGAATATTCATATGTATTTTCCTGGGGTTACGAGGACTTGAAGGCTTATGACACAAGCATCATACAACATAGGATTCCAATAAAAGAAGATCAAAAACCTTTCAGACAGAAACTTAGGAGAATCAATCCCAAGTTACTTCCCCTGATTAAAAAATAAATAAAAAAAATGTACGATGCTAAAATCATAGTCCCGTTACGGTTTTCCAAATGGGTTTCAAATTTGGTCCCAACACAAAAGAAATCCAGAGAAATCAGGCTTTGCATCGATTTTCGAAATATGAATAAGGTCTCTCTGAAGGACAATTACCCATTGCCAAAAATGGACCACATATTACAAAGGGTAGTTGGATCTAGTCGAATCTCTTTACTGGATGGTTTATCGGGTTATAATCAGGTCCTCGTTCACCCAGAAGACCAAGACAAAACCGCTTTCACAACACCGTGGGGTACTTTCATGTATGTGAAAATGCCTTTCGGGTTGATGAACGATGGAGCCACTTTCCAGAGGGTGATGGACATCGCTTTCGTGGAAGAGCTCAGCAAATTTATTGTCATCTATCTGGACGACGTAACTGTGTTTTTCCAATTTGATGACGAGCACTTACGACATCTCAGATGAGTTTTTGAAAAATGCAGGAAATTTGGGATTTCTTTAAATCCTAAGAAGAGCCTTTTCAAATTAGAGGAAGGTAAAATTCTAGGGCACATAATCTCTAAGGATGGAATTAAAATAGACCCCATCAAAATTGAGGCTATTTAGAAATTAGAACACCCAAGAAACATCAAAGAGTTACAGTCTTTTATCGAAAAAATAAACTTTCTGTGAAGATTCATACCCAACCTAGCTGAGCTTCTCAGGAACATCACAAACATGTTAAAAAAGGACACAAAAATAAAATGGGACACCGAGTCCAGGCAGTCTTTTGAACAAGTCAAACGCACACTCACGCAGGCCCTAGTCTTGATCAGTCCCGACTTCACCAAAGATTTCTATCTTTTTTATTTCTCCCCTAAACATACCATTACAACAGTATTACTACAGAAAAACAATGAAGGGTATGAACAACCCATAGCCTTTTTCAGTAAAGCCTTAAGAGATGTTGCTTTGAATTATAAAATAATGGAGAAACAAGCTTTTGCCTTGGTGAAAGCCATAAAAGATTTCAAAGTGTACATTCTCCATTCCCACACCATTGCATATGTTCTGAATGCGGTAGTAAAAGACATTTTAACCCAGGACAATCCCGACGACCAGAGAGGAAAATAGATTGCTACCATTCTAGAGTATGACATAGAGATTAAGCCTACTAAACTGATTAAAGGTCAAGGTCTAGCAAAGTTAATGGCTGAATCAAATTTCCATGCTCTTGACATTAATTTCTTAGCTGCAGTAGATGAACAGGGTGAGCAGACGACTCCAAGCGTGAGAGAGGTATTTCTCAACTCTCCATGCTACGCAGACCTGATATTCGTTTTGCATAATTTACAAGCTCCCCCTGGTCTGACCAAAACTAAAGCTAGGTTTTTGAAATTGAAAGCATTAAAATTTTGCATTCTAGAAGGCAGTCTATATTGGAAAGACCCTGGAGGTATTCTGTTAAATTGTTTATTGAAGGATGAAGCTGACAAAGTACTGCAGGATTTTCATGCAGGAGACTGTTGTGGTCATATGAACTGGAAGGCCACAGCCAACAAAATCCTCAGAGCTGGATTCTATTGGCCAACTCTATTCGCTGATGTGCATCATAAAGTGACTTCGTGTCATCAATGTCAATTGTTCGAAGGAAAAAGGAAACTTCTTCCTCTACCCCTGAAACCAATCTCCATTGAGGCTCCTTTCCAGCAATGGGGATTAGACTTCATCATAGAAATACATCCTCCTTCTTCGGGCCAACACAGGTGGATTCTTACTGCCACGGATTATTTTACAAAATGGATCGAAGCAGTACCAAGCAGGCAAGCTACTGATTCTGTCATTATTAAATTTCTTAAAAACAATATCTTGTCCCATTTTGGATGTCCTAGAAAGATTATAACTGACAATGCAGTTTCTTTTCGATCTAAGAAACTCATAGATTTCTGCAACCAGTATCATATTGGTTTGGTTCATTCCACAACTTACTACCCTCAGGGAAATGGGCTGGCAGAATCATCAAATAAAACCCTGGTAAACATTATCAAGAAAAATTTGCAAGAAAACAAGAAGTCGTGGCATAACAGGTTGGTTTTCTCATTATGGGCCGACAGACTGACCACCAAAAGGTCAATCGGTATGTCACCATATCAGCTGGTCTATGGCACAAAAGCAATTTTTCCCACTTCCCTAGGAGTTCCTGTCATGAAATTGCTGCAAGACATACAAGCCGAGCCAAATGACTCCCAAATAAAGATCAACCAGATGATCCATTTGCAATAGTCTAGGGAAGAAGTATACAACAAGACTCAGGTAGTCCAAGAAAGCATTAATAAGATTTTTGACAAAAGAACCAAGGAAGATGATTTCGAGCTAGGAGATTTGGTGTTGAGATGGGATTCTCAAAATAAAGACAAGGGAAAGCATGGAAATTTTGATAGTCTGTGGAAGGGACCATACATGATTCAAGCATTCAGAGGGAATAATGCTTTCTTGCTAAATGACAGAGATGGGACAGATCTTCCAGGAGGACCTGTAAATGGCAGAATGTTGAAGCATTATTCACCACCTTGGTAGAGACCTGAAGTCGCACTTTCCATTGTACAAACCATTTTTTATTTTGCTTGCGAGTTTTTGAGTGAATAACTTTGGTCAGATTGTTGAAGCCCGAAGAGAAGGCCCTAAGCCGTTGACCACTGTTTTCCATTTTTCAAAAATAAAACCAATCAAGCAACAAAGGTGACTATGGAGAAAGTTTTAGAACATCAGGAATCAGTATTCTTGGCACTTCACAAGGCGAGTACCATCCCTAGTTGGAGCCGTTGTTATCACCCTATAATTTATAGGATCAACTCGTGACTGGAATGTTTTCTCTTTAGTGTTTTTGTTTGTCAAATGATTTTTCATTCTGCAAATAATTTGAGAAAGAAAACGAAAAAGAAAAGGAAAAAAGAAAAAGAAAAGAATAAAAGAGGGCATAAAAGAATTTCAATTAAAGCCCCATGCAATAACAATGACTTGGTCCATACCTTTCAAGCATGGCCAATTTCTTTTAAATTGATGTTGATAGGAATAGTGAATAAGCTTGGCTAAACTGTTTAATCTTAGCCAAGTGATCTAGTTTAGTTAGTGAATAAATCTGGCAAGACTGTCTAATCTTGGTTAGATAGCCCCAGGATAGAGTAAGTTCTTAGCCCAACAGTTTAATCTAGGATAATTGTCAT
>JZKD02S2240568.1:732794-758168 GCA_000966675.3 Picea glauca
AAAATGTCTCCTTGGTATATATAGGAGACTAGGAGGTATAATTACAACTAATGGCCTAAATCTGACATAAATAAAATAACATTACTAATCTAATATGCCCCAATTAAGGGGTAATCAGCCAATATTAGGGGTTAACACTTCAAGAACACGATATTGAAGGAGCTTTATGATGAAGTGCATGTGTATCTCAATGTGTTTAGAAAACTGATGTTGAACTATATCTTTGTGTTGGCGTGAAATTGGAGACCGAGGTTCTCGGATGTTACCAACAAAGATATCATTGTAGTCTAGTTGTGCTGGCATATTCAACCTTCCACAAGGGAAAAAGGTCTTGCCCGAAGCACTACTGAGACTTGTGTGATGAAGCAAGTTAAAGAGGACACACCATCAAGCCCAGTGCATCACAGTACAATTCCATACTTAAAGGTAAAGATATCATAACATTAAAAGGCTTAGACTAGTAAGAGCATTGAACAGTCTGTGTTGCGCAACATTAAAGTACACACATACATCAAGAAGCTTGGTTAAATATTAACACAACTAGAAGTTACAATGAACGATAAATATTACACAGGAAAGAAACCATGCATTCATCCACATATTGACAAATTTTGGGTGCCCGAATAATCCAGCTTGTATTATCTTATCACAGTTGATCGTACATGGAATACATTCTTTGATATCAAGACTTATACAAGTGAATTGGTAATGAGGAATCCGATCTCGTCTCTCAAACTCTGTGCAGTTGTAGTTCTGCTTAGTAATTCTCAATAATAACAAAATCCAAAAACCCCACAACAACGAAAGAACCAATGAAAGACCTAGAACACAAAATTAGAACAAAAACCCAACCCATTAAATAAATCCATGATTTATAAATTTTCCGCGTGGCTTATTGGATTCTTGATTCCATTGTTATGCTTTCTTGATTTTGCGTCCTTTTGGCATGCACTCGAACATTCCATATATTTCTGCTTCTTTCCCAGCTGACTCATCACTCTTTTTCCTTGTTGGCATACTAGCAGTTAGCTTTCCGCCACTTTGATCCACTACGAGTGTGCTATATTGTTTTGAAAAACCTTTATACATCCACAAAAATTGGTGGTCTGCAAAAAGAAGGGCCCAATAGGCCCCAACCACAATCCTTGACTCATCCTGAGTCAAACTTCTGTTGGCTTCCTATGGTCACCTTCAAACGAAGGGCCCAACTACAGAACAATAGAAAGGGATTTCTCCTGGAAACTATCATAGTGTGCAACCTTGTCTTGCAATTTCCTTGTCAAAATCAAGGCACCTGCAACAAATTCATGCACAACGTTGAAATCAGGTACCTCAGGCTTGGTAACCAATAAATCATTCCACTCTGTTTCAGTGAGGGAGTCCAGTTGTTGTAGTGGAATGTACTCTACTTGAATTGTAGGTCGAAATTGTCGGAGTGTTGTCTTTGAAACTCTGTTAACTTCATCCATCACATCCAGGTGGTCATCCTCAGCTTGGATTTCAACAAATTTAGTTGATTTCTCTATAGGGTCAGCAATGGCCTAGGCTTCCACATGCATCTATTTAACCTTTGTGTGCAGCTCTTTGATGGAGTTACTATGTTGGTTCAACAAACCAACCCAGTCCCAGACCATGTCAAAGAGTCGATGATACTCCTTGGTCCTATTATGAAGCGAGGACTTGACAGTGGATCCCCCTGAAACTACATGTTCAAGATTTCGGAGGAGCTCTTCAAGTTGCTCCTATTATTTTAGTTGGATGGCATCCAATTGGTGCTAGAGATATTTAGTTTTGATGGTAAGTTGCATATGCTACAAGGATGACCCTATCCACTGGCACAAATGGCCCATAATCCTCTGGGAGATCAGGTTCCATCTATCTAAGAGTAGTCCATACTTGTATAAATTTTTCGGAAACAACCTCGACATTAGACTCATCTTGTACCTGCAAGCTTTGCTCAAGTGCCATAGCTACATTAGCAGTCTGAACTACCTCTTGCAATTTTTCTTCGTGTTTTGTGAGATTTTGATTACTACGCTAAAATATAGTGATTCTCTTCTCTAGTTGATCAGTGGAATCCCTGAGTAGCTACAACATTTTGGGTGTAGGTAGGGTGGACAATTCCCCACTAGTAGAAGAAATATTGAACAGTGGTCGTGAAGCAATTGTCTGGCCACTTTTAATAGAGTGCTCTAAGAAGATCAGGGTACCAACACCCTCTAGGGTGGGTGAGTGGGATCTGAAGATGCACACAAATAATTCTTTTACTTCAGATGGAAGCGTAGAAATAACCATTGTCTATTCCAAGTAGATCTAGGATGGACCTACACTATTGTGGGTCCTGCATCATTGGTGCCACTTTCTCTTTGAAGAAGGTCATGTTGTGTGTCGATTATGTGTTATCTTGGGAATCCATAAACTCATGCTCGAGTGTATCCTGGTATTTTGTAGGGTCCTCATCCATCAAACCTCTTATCTTAGGTCATGTCTCTATCTGTAAAGGGAAGGTCATTTCTAGGGTTGTGCCCAAGGTGACTTGAACCTCTAGGATATGAGGAGAAGCAGGTGGGGATGGAGTGGGGATATCTATTGTGGTGGAAAGATGGTATCAATTTGGGTATGGAATACGGAGGATAGAGGCATGGTCAAACCATTGACGGTCCCACGATTCTGTGGGTTGGAGACCTCTTCAATGACAGTAGTATATTGGGGTTGGATGGGAGGGTCGTCAAGAATATGGATGAAGGTAGGTGTGGATGATGAAGTAAAGGAAGTTGGATTTTTATTGTGTAGCCAGGATGGAGTGGTGTGGAATTGTGGTGGAATGGAGGAAAGTGGGGTGGCCTAAGTAATGAGATATTCCATAGTGGGTTGGGAGGGGGAGTTGGTATGCAACTTTTTCCAGGGAAAGATAGAGGTCAGTGCTTCCCGGAACTGCTTACCTTAGACCCAGGTGTCATGGGGAATGGAGGAAAGGGGTATATGAACCGTGTTTCTCGGTGATGTGTCCCTTTCTTATTCCTTGGCCTCTTCCTATGAGGTGGTCGGTGTGTGTGTTATCTTTCTTGCACTAGGGCCTGTACCTTATGTTTTTGTTCGGGAAAACCTTTGTGAAATGGTCGACAGGGTGTAGGAATGAAAAACATGTCGGCGTATATTCCCTTAGGACCCTTGACCACCCTCTAAAATCCTTGTCAAACACCACTGCTTCTAGGTAAAATGGCAGAGGGTTCATATGAAACAATGTTGGTGCAACACCCAACAGCTGCACAAAAGTGTGGTCACAATTCATACCGAACTAGATGTGGTGAGTATGTTTTTTGAGTGTTTCTTGTGCAATCCTAATCTTATGAGTTGCGGTGACCATATCATCATTCCATTTTGAAAATACAACATTGTGCTCGACAACAATGTTGATCAAATTCTGAGCATGTCAAGAATCGAATAACTTGGAAATGCAAGGATCTGAACCATGAGCAAGTCTTCAACCGTGGGGAGGCTTCCATTTACACATCGCAAAAGTGACAAGTAGATATTTGTAAATGAAATAAGTGGTCCTTTCATGGACATCTACAAAAGATTACAACATCTCTTGGAGTAGATACTCGGACCAGTTCATCGGTGCATCGTTCTTGGTGAATTCGACCACCACTATGGCATCCATCATACACTTGTTCTGCATAAAGTTTTCCATTACCTTACCAGTGGTGAGGTAGTAGGAACAAGGGACCTATGGATCATTAATGGGCTCTATCAGAGTGCCACAACCTCCCTAGTGAGTGCTACATAGATCATACCCTTTTTCCTACCATGCTTCTCAAACCCCTATAAGTAATCTAATACGTTTTGACCTATCATGGATAAGCCTGTCAGTTGGTGGATGTCTTCTACATGTATGGGGTATATCTTGTCTAGCCATGAGGTGTTTTTTTGGACTCAACTGATTAAGAATTTAGTAAATTTTGCGACTTCACCGGTGGTGTTAAAAACTGATAAGCACCACAAATTCATGAGCGTGTTGTCATGTAGGGGCAGGAACAACTGCTTCCATTTCCACTGGAATGAACCATCCAGTAAGGTGGTGAAGTCTTGGAATGTATGAATTTCCATGGATGGATACTGGGAAGAATCAATGAAGTTTGTGTCCACTAGTCATGTGTGTTCCACCTTACCATGGAGATCATCTAAAACTTCAACCCAGAGGTCAATGAATTCAACCATAACAACAATTATAATTAGAGCAGGGGATTTTGGGACAAATCCCTGACCAGAGGTGTGAACCATTCTATCATAATTTCAGTAGTAGAAAAATTAAACATTGGGACAGGGCCATGAATACAAATTCAGAGATATCCCACTGAGCACCAGAACTGAGTATACAGTTAGCATGATGAAACTACAAGAATATCAATTCTTCATCCAAAGATATGTTTATAAGGAAAATGCAGAGGGTGGTGTGATGGCCATGCATTGAATACTAAAAGATCACAAGAGTGGGCATTAACATTGACTCAATCCCTCGAACGCAAAAAAATCTACGATGTGATTTGGGAAATTAAATGCATAACCAAAAAATTGGTAACATAATAGTAAATCAATTCAAGAAAGTAATGAGTAGGTGAGTGGTGAACCAAAAACATTATGGATAGTTGTTAATATTTAAGTGACTATGAAAAGAAGAGACGCAATGATGGGTAAATATTGTTGGGTATGTGTTATATTCTTTGCATGTGTGTGTGGGTGTGTCAGGTTCGACAACTATGTCTAACGATCTCTCTAGTAATGATCTTTGTGTCTTGTGCGCCAGACGCTTTCCTAGGGGGGTACCAGGAGGGGGGCAGGTATGCCCCCCCTGGTTATGCGCAGTGCCCTGAAATTTGTTTTTGGGTTGTTTTTGCTATTTTTAGCGGTTTACTGAATTAATATCGTATTAAGGGATTAGGATTTTGGTATCTACAGAATACCTAAAAACATTGTATATATTGTATGGTGAATGGTGAAATTCGATAATGAATATAAGAAAGGTTTTCCCAGTTGAGGGTTTCTGGTATAAAATCTTTGTGTACTCTGTGTATGAGCCATTGATTAAATTATGTTTTCCTAAGAATCTATATGCACTTCTTTACTTCACAGGTTTAGAACTTACAAAAATGTACTAACAACTTTTAACACCCCATGTGATGACACAAGGGAGTAAAATTCAAATTTCACCAGCATTAAGTATGAGATGATGTGACCGTGACCTCCCAAACCACAAAGTGAATATATGGGTTGGATGAATTGGATAGGACAACAAAGCACTAAGACACATAAGCAAAAAACACATCACCATTTATTGACAGAAAATAAACCAGATACAAAAATGGAAATCCTACTTACTAACACACTCTCAAAAACAAGAGTGTAATGAAACTGTAAATATGAAACAAATAGGTAGGGATTTAGGTGTGTGTCATTCACCTAGCCAGGTTGAAGACTTCCATCAAGTTCTACTAATTTGACAGCTCCAGATTCACAGATTTTTGCAACTATAAAAATACCAAGCCAGTGTATTTGGAGCTTTCCAGTATGTTTCTGATCTTGTCATATAAGAGCATGACGTCACCTTACGCAAATGATTTACACTTTATATGTCGATTGTGTCAGGATTTTTTCTGGGATTTCTCCATACTTTGATTAAAAAATGATAAGAGCCTAGCTTCCTCAACTTCCAACAGTTCCTCCACCCATGCAACAATGGATTCATCTTCAGTCATCTTAGTAACTTGCGCAATGAATAGACTTGGGGTGAAAAAATCAGTTTGCACAACAACCTCTTGGCCATATACTAGTTGAAACGTAGTAAACATGTTCAATATCTTTGTGGTAGTATGATATTCCCATAACACAACTGGAACCTTCTCATCCCAGTCATCTTGATTTGCGCAACAAACCTTAGTCAGCCCCATCTCCAATATTTTATTAAATGCTTCCACTATTCCATTAGCCTATGAATGGTAGGGACTAATCTTATGATGTTGATAAAAAATTCTCTAGTAAGGGTCACTATAGTTTCACTGATAAAGTGGGTTCCTTAGTCACTGGTCAAGCTCCAAGGACAACCAAACCTGGTAATAACATTCTAAAAAATAAATCGTGTTGCAGTGGTTGTAGAACAATCTCGAACAACCTTTGCTTCAACCCAGTGAGTCAGGTAGTCATTTGTGGTAATTATGTATCTGGACTTTGAATGCTTAGTTGGAGGATTTATCAGACCGATGAAATAAACAACCCATTTTTCAAAATCTTGTAGTGCGTGAACAAGGTTCAGATGAAACTCATCGCAACGTGATGGTTTTACCACCCTCTGATATACATTGTTGGCCCAAGCATACTCCTTATCATATTTAAACATTGTAGGCCACCATAGTCCTTCTTGTAAGATATTTCTAGCGCTTTCCTTTTTGCCAACCTGTCCTCCCACAACTCCACTATGACATTCCCATAGAATATCAAGTCTTTCATGGTCTAACACACACAACAATGCAAGATATTATCCAATCCCACTATGTAGAGTTGTCCCGTGATTAGTTGATAGTTCGTTGTGCGAACCACGAGGTGACTCTTTTGGGTTGTGGAATATCCTTTAAGCATAGTACCAATAGTCAATAATAGGGAAATGTCCGAAAAATAATAAGGAATGGCCTCAATAGGAAACATATCTAAATATAGGAGCTCGTCATCTATAGGTCCACCACTTTCTCTAGACTCTAGGTGAGATAACTGATCTGGTCCAACATTTAACTTTCCAGGCATAACAACGACCTCAAAAGAGAACTTATGAAAAAATAGCAGCCACTCGCAAATTCAATCTTCTAGCACATATTTTTTCACCAAATATTGCAAAGAATAATGGTTGGTAAAAAAATTAAAATAGCTTCCAAGACAATAATTCTTAAACTTTTGTAAAGCATACACCATAGCCAAACCTTCCCTTTCTATTCTGGTGTAGTTGTGTTTAGCTTGGGAACATTTATGACTAGAAATGTATATAGGATGGTCCAATTTTCCTTCCCTTGGTTATGCAAGAATAGCATCGAGCGCAACTATTGAGGCATCAATATGTACATGAAATTCAATTTTCCAGTTAGGATAAGTCAGAATGGGTGCAGTGCTCAACTTCTCTTTTAGCAGGTCAAATTCTTTATCACAGTTTTGAGTCCAATAAAATTTCTTAGATTTATTTAGTAGTTGTTCCAACGATGTTTTTATGCTTGTGTAACCCATGATAAATTAGTGGTAATATCCTATATGTCCCAGGGTCATTCACAACTTATTGACATAGGTTAAGGGAGGAATATTAAGAATAACTACAATTTTCACATGATTTACCAGCACTCCTTCCCTACAAACACTATGACCTAGCAGATTCCAAAACGGGACACAAAAAATACACTTTCTCAAATTAAGGGAAATATGTAGTTGTCTACAATGGTCCAACATCAATCGTAATAGCCCAATGTTCTCTTTAAGTAATTTGTATATGTTCCAATCATCCAAGTATACCTCAAGAAACTTGTGAATGAAATCGTGGAACACTACAATGATTATCTAAGAAAACATTGTTGGGGAACTCTTAAGCCCAAAATGCATAACATTATATGCAAATTATCCCCACTCAGTAGTAAAAGTAATCTTCTTCTTGTCTTCCTTGGTGATTCGAACCTGGTGATATCCGGAGAACCCATCTATAAAGGAATATGCCTCATTTCCTGCTACTTGATCTAGTGCCTCATTGCTAAAGGGGGTGGGAAAGGGGTCATGCACATAAGAAACATTCAAGCTTCTATAATCCACACAAAATTGTATATCATCCGTACCTTTCTTGGTTTGTATCATGATAGGACTAATCCATTCATCTTTCTTGACAGGGAAAAGCAGCCCAATTGTTAACATTCTATCAATTTCCTATTTCACTCTCTCTTTAACTTGGGGATTAAGATGATAGCGCCTATGCTTCACTGGTCTTGATTCAGGATTTAATTCTATCCTCATCTCCCCTAAATCTCCTTAATATATTTTAATTCTGAAAATTTTGTAGGAAACATATCCTCATATTCCCACAACAAAGCATGTATCTATGTCATGGTATGTTCATCCCAATAATCCCCAATGGATGCTATCTTAGGATGCACATCAGTTCCTATATTGAATTTCCTCAACTTCACAGGTTTGGTGTAGGAACTCTAGACATCAATTGAGATAATATCTTTAACCCCCCTAGACCCTTCAGATTTATGAAATGTCATATGTCTAAGGTTCTCAAGGTCATCGAGTTCCTTTGGGTCTCTATCAACAGTAAGACAGACTATAAGTAGTCGAGCAGAGGATGGGTAAAGACTATGATGAATGAGATACTCATTTTCAGAATAGATAGTAGGAGGATGTATAGTCTCAACTTCATTAGTAAAAAGTATTTTCTTAATCTACTGCAAAGCTAAATTGATTTTAGAGGACTTACATGAGAATAAGAAGTCTTGACAGAACTATCATTGAAGGATTTTCCAACAACCAATTTGGTTTCGAGCTTCATCATGTATATACCAATCAACTGGAATTTGTAGCAAGGAATGAATAAACTGATGCACAAAAAATTGGGAAAGTAGTTGTGTAGCTTCCCATACCTACATACAGTGCACACCATGATCCCTCGTATCTGAAATCCCATCCTATAATTCTAAATATGATTATTCCAGATTCAATAATGTAAGTTGCGAAGGGGGAAAAAATGATGTTGGATGGCATGCTTTGTTTCATCCCAGGAAGATAAAGTATCCTTGTGGGTGGACCACCATCTAGCAAGAGAGGATCTTAACACAACATCCATTATAAGAATTATTTTCTCTGGTGCAAATTTTTCCTCTAACTCAACAAGAAAGATACATAAATATGAAGTGTTGTCGTATGCAAGGTAATCTCTAACCTCTGACCCAATCCATCTAGAATCTCTAATAGTCACGCAACGTCATGAAAATTCCTCATATCTTCCTTGTTTCCAATTGTCAAATGCTACCTCTAAATCTTCTTTTGCATATTGAATACTCCACCAACTTACCAATCTGTCTGCAGTTAGGTTAATATAGTCTGCTCGATGTCATATAGTCAGAGTGTAGATATGATTCAAGGCATCCTCTTCCATATTCCCCTCTACTGGATCCATATAGCGGGGACCTTGGTATCGATCTGGTGGTTGGGTTACCTTGATACCATCTGCTTCAAAGGTCATGATTTGTATCTTAAGGTCGACAACAACAAAGTTCTCATAATCCCAATCAATGCCCAATAAAGTTGAGTATAGGTCCTTCTCCCCCATTATTTATATAACCTCAAAGAAATCCATTGTCTTGACTCCATCTAAGTCCACTTCAACATTATGCAGCCTCCCAACAGGATATATACAATATTGATTGGCCATCCACAACTAAATGGGCGAATAGATGATCTTGGGATTACCCATGTCTTCCTAGGTTTTCTTCAGTAATATGTTGGCGTCACACCCCATATCTAGCATAACATCATTAATTTCATAGCCAACAATGTGAGTAGTTAGTCTAAATCCATGTCTGGAGCTTTGCTTCCTTATTTTTTTTCTACCTGTATGTCTTTCAGAAAGATGAGCAATAATCAACTCTTTTGGGTTCGTTTCAATCTCTAAAATCCCCATGAGCTTGTTTCGAAACTTCTTGGTGAGTTTTCCGTCATCCAAAATATCAAAAAGTAAGAGGAACCACAATTCAATAGTCGGTTGGGGTCTCGCTGGAGGATCCTTCTAAGACACACAATATTTCCCGATATTAGAGTGAGGCTCACGACTTGAATCTGCAAGTATCAATATTGCAATATTAGAAACCCATCGGAATATCTCAAAAACATCCTTAAAGAACTTTTTTTGCAAAAGAGGGTCATATGTAACATCTTCCATTATCTCCTTGTAGATCTTGCTTTGAGTTGAGTTATCAACATCAACACTAGTCCTTGTTATGCCTTTAGTAATAATATTAATATTGGGCAGTTTTTCTTCAGTTCCAGGTCGGGGCTTTGAATTTATCAAATTGGTGCCTCACTATCTGGCATGATCCTCCCACTTCTCGATCAATTCAAGGAAATCCTCAGTGGAATGGATGTTGTTTCTACAGTGGGCACACCAAGGTTGTTTCAGAAGAGGACAATATCTAGAAATATGTCCCTGCTCATCACAATTATAACACTGAATTTGACCTCTTCCACCAATTCATCCACCTTTGAAGTCCCCACCACCCTGACGTCCTCCTCCAAAGCCTTGAGGAGCTTCATCAACCCTAAATGCAAACCAATATAGTATTCCCACAAGAGCATCCAGAGTGTGACAATGTTTGGTGGTGTGAGTAGGGTACCCACAAAACTCACAGTAGACTCCGTTAGAGACAGGGGTGTATTTCTATAGGATTGGGAAATGTGGAAGGTGATTCCCATGGCTTCAGAAAATTTCACAGTAGTCATTATTCCGATGCCCACAGGCCTGAAAACCTGCTTCTTCAGCACACTCCTTGACTAAGCTCCAGCTAGGTGAGGACATTAGAAATGGTTCGTCACTCATTCACACAGGGATGACAACAATAATAGTAGATGGGCATGGCACCGCAGGTGGAAAAATCCCACACTAAAACATGGCATGACTAAGGTGATTACCAGGTGTCAGGTTCCTCAGAAGACACAGAATGATTCATGGATTTCTGATTTTTAGGTGCCTGTGTGAATATTGCAAAGGTTGAATACAAAGGCCATGGGATTCATGGAAATACACTAGTCGTCTTGACGGTTCTCATTTTCAGGATGCATGATAAGAAAATTAAGCAAAGGTCGATCACATAGGTCTCATGGTTTCAGATGGAGGATTGGGAAAACTGGCAGAACCAACCTCCATCATGACTCAATTCTTGGGTTAAATTTCATGTGCCTGGGATGACACATGTCGCCCATGAAGCTACATGCACTCCATCAAGTATGTGTTCCCTTTTGCACATGTTGGATCTGCATGCGTTGCCTCTCCCAAGACTTAGGATAAAAACATGTTTGTCACACAACTTTGGAGTAATAATAAATCATTATTCTCAAGGACTTAAACCCCTAAGATTAGCCCCTATTTCCAACCTTTCAGCCCCCTTTACCTTGCCCACCTTGTGGAATCTTATTCCCCCATCACTCTTTATTTTTGTTCAGTCTACACGCAACGATGTTTAATCTTTATTAATGTTCTACATAATTACATATACGAAAATAGGCTCCTGGCCTTTAACACTTAGGCTCTCCAGCCTAATAAACACATAATCCCACCAACTTATCAATACTCAACTCACCAGCCTACAAAACATGATTACAATTCATAAACATGATTACAATTCATAATATAACTGGGGCACTATCGAGGGATGTTACAATCCCCTCCCCTTATTTTTTCACTATCCTCGGTGCAACTCTTTACACAACATCAACAAGATTTTCAAAATCTTAAAAAAGATGTGGGCATTCTACCCGCATAGTATCCTCATGCTCCCATGTCATGTCCTCAGGATTGTACCAGGTCCACTAGACCTTTACAAGCCCTATGGCTCGATTCCGAAGTTGTTTTCTTTTCTGGTCCAATATGCACATAGGATGCACTTGTAGGACACCTTCTTGCTCCACCTGAATCACAGTCCAATCAATTACATGATTAGCATTAGGTATATATTTCTTAAGCAATGAAACATGAAACACATTATGTACAGTTATGGATGTAGGTAATGCAAGCATATATTCAACTGGCCCAATCCTTTCTAGGATTTCAAATGGCCCACAAAATATGGCTGCCAACTTGGAGCAGCTCCCCAGCTTCAGGGATATTCTATTGGCTTTTAATTTCAAGAAAACATGGTCACCCACTTTAAACTCTCTGTGGGTTCTGTTCTTATCAGCACAACTTTGTTTCCTATCTTAGGCAACTTTCATATTCTTCTTAATTTTTAGCATTTGTTCTTCCATTTCCTTGAGAAACTCTGGCCCAACTACTGCCCTATCAGCTGGATTATCCCAACTTACTGGAGTATTTCACTTTCTGCCATAAAGTGCTTCAAATGGGCTCATCTTCAACGATGCTTGATACCCATTATTTTAGGCGAATTCTACCAAGTGTAGGTAGTCTTCCCATTTTGATGGTTTGTCCATCAAATACATCCTTATCATGTCTTTTATTACTCTATTCACCCTCTAATTCTACCCATTAGACTCAGGATTATAGGCTGTGTTGAAGTTTAGATTCATTCTGAATCCTTTGAGCAACCCCTTCCAGAACTTGGAGGTAAATTTCGGGTCCCTGTTAGACACAATTGTCTTGGGAATTCTGTGAAATCGTGCTATTTCCCTCATAAAAATGTTGGCAACATTCGCTACCTTGCGAGTAGTCTTTAATGGAATGAAATGGGAAGATTTTGTAATCTTGTCCACCACTACCATGATTGATTCATGTTGCTTGCCTATTCTAAGCAATCCCATGATGAAATCCATTGTCACTACCTCCCACTTCCACTCAGGAATGGGTAAAGGCTGCAACAATCCTGCTAGGTGCTTGTGTTAAGCTTTAACCTTCTGGCATTCCATACATTTAGCAATGTATTCAACAATATATTTATTCATACCTAGCCAAAAGTAATGGCTCTTGACTGCTTCCACAGTTTTCTTATATCCATGGTGCCTTGCATAAGGCACATTATGCATTTCATTCAAAATCATAAGTTTCAAGTCCTAGACATTAGGTACATAAATTCTATTCTTGTACATAAGTGTTCTGTCTGTTTCCAATTTATAATTATCCACTTTCTGTGGCATATTACCTTGTTGTAGCTTTGCTACCAAATCCCTGTACTGCAAATCTGCATTTGCAGCTTCCAAAATTATGCCCTTAATGTCAATTCGGTACATGCTAATGGTTGTAGCATGTAATTCATGCACTCTTCTGCTAAGTGCATGAGCCACTTTATTCTCCTTCCCTTTGATATGCTTGGTATAAAAATCGTAATCACAGAGAAACTCCAACCACCTACTCTGCCTAGCATTCAAGGTTGGCTAATCAAACAAATATTTTAGACTGTTGTGGTCTGTTCTCAGTTCAAACCTCCTTCCCATGAGGTAATGCCTCCATTTCTTTAGAGCATGTACTATGGCTTCCAACTCCAAATCATCAGTTGCATAGTTTCTTTCGTGCTCTTTCAACTTTTTGGATTCATAATAGATTATGAATCCATTCTTACTAAAGACTCCTCCCAGTCCTTCTTTTCATGCATCTATGCACACCACAAAATATTCATTTGGATTTGCAATCCTCAGGATTGGAGCATTGGTTAATAGTTTCTTCAATTGTTGGAAGCTTCTCTCACAATCCTCTGTCCACTGAAACTTCTTCTCCTTCCTTTGTAAGGAAGTGATAGGGTAAGTTATCCTTGAGAACCCCATGATAAACCTTCTGTAATAACTATCCAGACCCATAAAGGATCTGACTTCCATCATGTTCTTTGGTGCTGACCATTCTCTAATGGCCTCAATCTTCTCAAGATCTACAACTATCCCATCCTTTGAAATAATATGCCCCAAGTAATGGATCTGCTCCTGATAAAATGAGCACTTGCTCAACTTGGCATACAATTGGTGCTATCTTAGCACCTGCAACACAATCCTCATATGTCGTTCATGCTCTTCCTCTGACTTGGAATACACCAAAATTTCATCCAGGAAGACTATGAAAAACTTGTCTAGATAGTCCCTGAATACACCATTCATTAGGCACATAAAAACAATGGGTGCATTTGACAACCCAAAAGACACCACTGTGAATTTGTAATGACCATACCTTGTTCTGAAGATAGTCTTGTTGATGTATTCATCCTTTATACTTACCTGGTGATATCCTGACCTAAGATCTATCTTTGAAAATATCTTTGCATCCTTCAACTGATCGAAGAGGTCATCAATTCTCGACAGAGGATATTTGTTCTTTACAGTTACTTTGTTCAATTGTCTAAAATCGATACACAATATCAATGTCCCATCCTTCTTCTTCACGAACACGGCTAGAGAAGCCCAAGGTGACACACTTGGGTCTATATACCCCTTCTTCATAAGCTCTTCAAGCTATAATTGCAGTTATTTCAACTCTGGCGTACTCATTTTTAAGGAGCTTTTGACACTGGAGCTGCTCCAGGTATAAATTTTACAGAGAAATCAATATCTCTCTTCGTGGGTAGTTCGGGTACCTCCTGAAATACATCTTCAATTTTCTTTAGTACCGCATGATCTCCAATATTTGAGATCTCATCCTTAGATGCTTCCTCCACATGGGCTGCAAATAATTGCCAACCTTTCCTGTAGCACTTCTTCAGCTACATTGTTGATATTTCTCTGATAGCAACAACTCTAGGAATTCCTTGGACTGTTTTCTGATTTCTTTCCTCATCCAAGCAAGTGAATGCCTTGTTATGATAGTCCAAGATGGCATGGTGTTGGTCCAACCAGTCCATCCCAATTAGATAGTCATAAGAACCTAAAGGAAGAACATTCAATTCATCCTTTGTGCTCAGTCCATTCATGTCCATTGGACAAGACTTAACTAACTCGGTGACTTTTCTCTTCGTTCCTGTAGCCAGCTGCACTAACCAAGACTTTTCATGTTTGCTTATCTACAATTGAAAACTTTCCACCAATCTAGGATATATATAACTATGGCTAGCCCTTGAATCAATTAAAATAGTAAATGGTTGGTTTTTAATCATACCTTCCACTTCAATCATGTGCGACTAATATTCATCTTGCTTGTTTTCCAGGGCTGCGTAGATCCTTGACATTCTACTGCCCATTTCTTCCATTGTTTTAGCTTGTTGAGCATTATGGACAACTCTCACTTTGCCATTTTTATGGGGACAATCTCTGTACTTATGGTTTCCCTGTCAGCCCCGATACTGAATGGGTGTCTGCCTTGGCCTTTGTCCCCTTACGTCAGCCATTATTGGCTCTCTAAACAATGGTTGTCTTTGAGGATTGTTTCTAAAAAAGGGAGGTTTATTTCCCTTCTGCCTTTTCTTTTTCTTAAATTTCTTCTGGTCATCCCAAGACTTCTGAAAAGAAGGCTTTTATCTTTGTTGCTCATATAGGCATTTCTCTCTTCTTATTGTTTCTTCCATAGTCTTAGGGTCATCATACTGAATCTTGTCCCCAATGGAAGGCTCCAGTCCACTCAGATACCTTTGAATCTTGACAGTCTCATCCTTGATGAGTGAAACATACTTTAGTAATTCCAAAAACCTTCGTTCATATTCATCAATGGTCATGCTGCCTAGCTTGAGTTCAAAGAACTCTTTCATCTTTCTATCATAGTATCTTTTAGTCAAGTATTTATTCTCGAAATACCTCTTGAATTCTCTCCAAGTGATATCTTTCTCTCTAATGTGATGCACCTGCACAAGCTAATCCCACCACATGAATGCTTTTCCTTTCAGTTGATCCATCGCAATTATTCCTTATGGATGAGAGGAATAATTCGGCAGTGGAAATATTTCCTCATGCCTAGCAACCATGTTTCAACATATTCCTCCTCCTTATGTTCTCCATAAAATGTAGGAGTATTAATATTGTTCATTTCTCTCTTCAGTTCATCCACTCCATATCTCTTGTTCTTTCTGGTAGGAGATGGGCTTGAACTATTGTTTTCCCTCCTCTTGGAGCGACCTTGAGAGTGATGATGGTGTCTACCAACACTCCTTTATATTCTTCCTTAAGAAGTTTGGTGATTCCCTGTTTTTCTCAAATCTCTCTCCTTGTCCAATTTCTTTTCTATTCTCTCCAGACTCTTCATCAACTTTAAGTTGAATTCTCCTTGTTGTTCCTTATCTTTCATGATATTTTTGCTATCTTCTCGGTGAGTTTGGGCATCTTTCTGCATTCTTTCAATGATTTTCATCATATGTCCTTCCTTATCTATCTCTTCTCCATGCCCATTGGAGTTTGACCCTTCAAATCCCAAATGAACATCCATCCCTTTAGCCTCATCCTCGGAGCTGGAAGCAGTCTATGCCTCTTCCATTGCTTTTTCACTTAGTGTCAACTTTATTCGGTTCTGGTACTCAGTAAACTTCTACAAACACAATGTGTAGACAACCATAATTTGTCAGGCCATCATTCCTTAACAAATTCCACAACATTCATAAACAAATCTTATTACAGAAGACGTTTAGATTTCACAATTTTTCCAAGTTCTGCTTGGCTCTATAACAATTTCAGCCCTTAGCCCTTTTCTCTTAGCCCCAACCCCTGCGACCACGTGCATGATCAAGCGCTAGGTAAAAAGGTGCTACTTGGGTCTTCGACCCTCGAAAATTTCAAAGTGCAACACAAAAATCAATCGAAGTTCCAAGTTATCGAACTCATCCAGTAAGGTGGATCAATGTTCCACGTCTACCCAACATCCAACAGCTGGCACTCGCTATGGAACCTCAGGTGTCTGAGTTCCGGGACTTCGGGACTTTAGAAGATTTCACATCCGCACACCTCGAACCATTAATATCTGAACACTCCCACGCCACCTTAGGTGACGTTGTTACATTACATCACTTAACATTTTCACAATTGTGGGGGAATGCAATGGTGGTTTGGAGAAACCCGCCTTTCGTCCCACAATTCTCCTGACGCTGACACGTAACCCCTCAGTGAGACCACAGTTGCGGGACCGCCTTGGAGAATTAGATTTCATGCAACTTGGGTCCCTACAATGCCTTCTGGCCATTGATCTTGATGTATCGTGATCAACGCCATTGTGGGTCCTCCAAACTTTAACTACGTTACGTAACCCCAAGCCCCACTAACCCTTCTCATACAGGTTTCCACAGGGAGAAATACTAGTGACTGATACGTGGCCCATTCAAATGGGTGACACTTGTCACGTTCCAAATGCCATCTCAATATTCCATGGGTTCTAAACCCACTAACACGTGGCACACATCCTATGTGTCCATGTCACCTCCAAGTGACATCATCATGACTCACCACTTCGGCTCTTCGACTTCGGTAGTTTCATCTCCTCTATGCTTGCTTTTACCCAGAGCACTTTCTCCCGGAGTTCATGATCTACCGACGCGTGTCCTCCTTCACGATCAATGGCTATGAGTGACTTCAGCACTTCAGGTTTCAGGAGTTTCAAACTCACATCACTTGCCTCCTCAGGAAGTACTTCCACCTGAAGTACATGATCTCTTGACACGTTTCCTTCACAACGGACGGTCGCAATCTACTTCGGGAATTTGGGAGTTTGTCGTACTCCACACTAGAAATCCTTCAAAGTGATTTTCCTTTTACTTCCTGGACATGGATCTAACGATCAAGCTCTTTTCCTACGATCTACAGTGTAGATCTCCTTCAGAAGTTTATGCCTCAGCACATTTCACTTCTCCCGACTGTCGAACTCTGAAAGGCTTCCAAGATAACCCTCCTGCATCTTTTCTGGATCTGACGATCATAAAGGACTTTCCTTTTTCTCAAACAGATCCTATGCTCCAACACCCCAAGTGTTGAGCATTCTCTTTGTCTGGTAAAATACCACACTGGCTATGGCTTTATTCTACCGCTACTCCTCCTGAGCTTCATAACACGACCAAGTAACCCCTTGGCACTCGGAAACATTCTAAGGTTCGAAACTAGTTCCATCCGAACACCATTTCCACTCGAAACCTTGGGTTCAAAGATCACTTATCCAGCCCATCTAGGCTCAGTGTTGAAACCATGGGCTCTGATACCATATTGTAATGTCCCCGACCATCAACCCCACTATTGGGAAATGCTACTACTCAAAATAACACTTATAAAGTATGCATTTAAATGAAGTTAAATGAATTAACATGGAGTAAACACATAATTACCGCTAACATACAAAATTAATTAGAATTAACAATAATTCCACTTGCCACGGAATACATGATAATATTACAAGCATCACAAACATGCATTTTAATTGAAATTAAACACATAATGATACTTATCTTTGAAATTGTAGTAACTCCACCAACTACGTGCATACCTTCCACGAACCTCCCAGCCTTATACCACGCAGCTCATCACACTCAGCAATGGGTCACCCCCAAGCTAGGACTAAGCTCCACCCAAGGCAAGGGAATCCTAGACTAAGATGAGGTTACAGGGAAACTGTATAGTGCAACCGAAAGGATTCTCTTCAGGAGCCTTCTTATGCCCACTACTCACGGACTCTCATTCCCCACATTCCTATTCCAACCGGGAGTATACACCTTCACAAGAACAATCCAACGATGCTTCACCTCCCTCTCTAGGTCTCGACAACAGGCCAGATCAGGAATTCTCAAAGCTCCATAGCTGGTGTTGGACTCTCTCTGGGAGAAAACCACTTCCCAACAGACTCTCTCACCTGGAGAGAGCTACTCACAGGCTTGACAACCTACCTCTTCTACCAAGGGCCTGACAACCCACTTCTTCAGCACACTCCTCGACTCAGCTCCAACCAGGTGAGGACAATAGAAAAAGTTCATCATTTATTCACATAGGGATGACAAAAACAATAGTAGATGGGAATGGCACTGCAGGCTGCAACAACCCACACTAAAACACGACACAACTAAGGTGATTACTAGGTGTCGAGTTCCTTAGAAGACACAAAACGGTTCACGGATTTTCGATTTTCAGGTGCCTGTGTGAATATTGCAAAGGTCGAATATAGAGGCCACGAGATTCATGGAAATACACCAGTCGGCTTCACGGTTCTCATTTTTAGGATGCATGATAAGAAAATTAAGTAGAGGTGGATCACAAAGGTCTCACAGTTTCAGACAGAGTATCGAGAAAACTGGCAGAACCAACCCCCATCACGGCTCAATTCTTGGGTTAAATTGCATGTGCCTGGGATGACACATGTTGCCCATGAAGCTGCATGCACTCCATCAAGTATGTGTTCCCTATTTCACAGGTTGGAACTGCATGCGTTGCCTCTCCCAGTACGTAGGATAAAAAAATGTTTGTCACACAAGTTTGGAATAACAATAAATTATTATTCTCAAGGAATTAAGCCCCTAAGCTTAGCCCCTCTTTCCAACCTTTCAGCCCCCTTTCCCTTACCCACCTTGTGGAAGCTTAGTCCCCCATCACTATTTCTTTGTGGTCGGTCTGCACACAACAATGTTTAATATTTATTAATGTTTTGCATAATTACATATACAAAAATAGGCTCCTGGCCTTTAACACTTAGGCTCTTCATCCTAATAAACACATAAGCCCATCATCTTATCAATACTCAGCTCACCATCCTACAAAACAGGATTACAATCCATAAACATGATTACAATTCATAATATAACTGGAGCACTACCCGGGGTTATTACAGAGGGGGTCTTGCACCCCTCAGTATGGGACATTTTGTCATCATATACCCCTTACTGTAGAAATTAGTACACTAGACTTAAGGGCAGGTTTCTCTAGGAATGGTCAATTCTTGAATCTTATCAGTCAAGGAAGAAATGTGGCCTTGCAGTTGCATAATATTATAGCCATTGACTAGTCTTATTACTCGCAAGCTACCAAAATATCCCGCCATCGCCTAAATTTTCATGGCTTGTTCTAGGGATCCCCTCAATGTAGTTATTCGTTGTTGGGTTAGAGGAATCCATGTTAATGGTAAAATTTCATGAATGAACCATTCCCTTTGGTGGTCTTTGTGAATGGGGTTGGACAATTTCCCTATCGCATATTTGAATGTTTTTTTATGCTCCCAGGAATATTCCCCATCTCTCTGTTTGATTTCCCACAGTTTAAAAAGAGCTTGTTGCTCAGTTTGGGGTAGTTTAAATTTAGCTATAAATTTTTATTTGACTTGCAGTAAAGGAAATGGTTTCGCCTCGGGATTCCCTGGTTCGATGGATTTGATATACCATTTTAATGCCTAACCCCTTAACATGGTCGAAAAATCAACTATTTTATTAGCATCTAAAGTTCCATAAGATCGTCAGGTTGTTCAACATCCTCATCCCCCTGACCCCAAAATTTTGGGTATCGGGTGAGGGATCTGGCATGCTGACACACCATGGGAGGAATTGGAGATCCTATCAAGATAAATTATAGCATTCATGGTTACAACAACACTAAATAAATTTCCATTCTACTATTGTTGCTACCACTCAAAATGTTTGGACTAGAATGAGGAGAAACAAAAAAAATTATGGGAGAGTTTATTGTAGAATTTATCAGATTGGAAGATTGCGTTGAGGGACTGGGTTATCCAAGGATGGTTCCCATGTCTTCGAGATGAGATTATTTAAATAGGGGGTTCACATTAGGAGGACATATCGTATCAGGTCCTGTAGTGTACTTCACATCATCGAACGCTATAGGGGTTGGTTCTCCCGCAACTTCTGCAAAGGTTATTACTATGTCTTGTTCCTCGGTGGTGACTTCGATCTTGATTCTTTCTTTTGAATTTTCTCCATCTTATTTACTCTCTCTAGAAATATCATATTTTTCTCCAAACTTCTCCTTCAATAATTGGATGGACATCCATCCACGTAATTGTAACTCTTTCAACTTCTCTAACTCTCTTTTATGACTGCTTCTCAAGGTTGATCTCCTTGCACAACTAATCCTACCTCTTCATCAACTTTTACATCTTTTCTTTCCACTTATTTTCAATCACCGCAACCATTTTCTGAGCATTTTTGTCTCTAGAACTCTTCTCAGAATGAACCCCCATATCTCAATAACTTTTGTATCCTAACTCATGGATCATCACCTGAATCACCCACCCCTCATGCACAAAGGGTTTTAATCAGCCATTTGAACCAAAGGAACTGGTAGGATTCCTTCTTCCACTAGCAAGATCTTCATCCACAACGAAATTTCTTGCAGTAATCTCCCTCGGGCTCCCACATAAAATATTGTTTCTACCTTTGAGAATGACTGGTGATTTTCTGTGGAAAATTCATTGATGTATCCTTCCAAGGTAGTTTGGACCCAAAATTCCAGAACTCAACAAATCTAATAATCCAACTTGTGAAGAGTAGCTAGCCTCTCAATATTCCAATTGAGTCTTTTCTTGACGTGATCTTTAAATTCTGGTGCTTCTTGCAACCAATCGATCCACTCGTGGAACTCTTCTGGGAATCAGATCCATAATATCTCGTAGTGATCATTTGATGGTTAGGAATAAAATACTGTATCCTTCACAGCCCTCAGCCTTTTTTGTCGTAACTTAGTTTCTTGAAATATGAACTCGTCACACCTTTCCCACCATTTTTAATATCAGTCTTAAAAACTTGCTCAGAATTCAGGTCTCGACAACATAACCATTTTTTGGCATGAAATTAGAGACTAGGGTTCTCGAAGGTTACCAACAAATGTACCATAGTAGTCTAGTTGTGTTAGCATATTCAATCTTTTTCAAGGGAAGGAGGTATCACCCAAAGCACTACAGAGACTTGTGTGATGAAGCAAGTTAAAGAGGACACACCATCAAGTCCAACACATCATAGTACAATTCCATACTTAAAGGGGAATATATCATAACATTAAAAGGCTTAGACCGGTATGTGTTGTGAAACATTAAAGTAGACAAATACATCAAGAATATTGGTTAAATATTAACACAACTAACAATTAAGAAAAACAAAAAACATTACACAGAAAAGAAACCATGCATTCATCCACATATTGGAAAATTTTGGGTGCCTGAATAATCCAAGATATATTATCTTATCACATTTGATCGTACAGGGAATACATTCCTTGATATCGAGACTTATACAAGTGAATTGATCACGAGGAATCAAATCTCATCTCTCAAACTCTCTGCAGTTGCAGTTATTTTTTAGAAAAATAAGATGGCGAAGCAATAAAATAAAACAAATGCAGAAATAAAACACAAAAGATACACAATACAACATAGAAACAGATATACGTAGTTCACCCAGTGTGGGCTACATCCACTAGAGAAATTTCCAGGTCCTTCCTTTTTATTATCCAGCAAAATGAAGGGATACAACCTGTTAGCACTAGGAATCACCTTCAGATTGCATGGAAGGCAAGCCCAATACCCATCAGGTTATATGTGAATGTAAGAGTCTTTTAAAGGGTCAAATGGAAAAGACTTAAAATGATAATGTTCCAACTCAGAAAACAGGGCTAGCATGCACCAACAATCAAGGTCTTGGCTAACTTCAATCAGTAATTGGGAGTGAGTATGAATAGAGGGAATACTTCAATGAGAGGAATCTAGGGGTTGTTGTAAACATCAGGTCTACAAAAATCCTAAGGAAGAAAGATTCTTAACACAATATCTTCTTGAGTTCAGAAACTAAGGAAGCTAAATAAACATTATGATAATATAACGATCAAACATCCATCATAATATCACCACAACCATTCATGTGAATCATTCAAAGCATGAACATTTAGCATCAAAAGAAAATAAGCTGAAAGAGAAATTGATTTCTATTAACCAAAATGTCTTAAATCTAGTACATAGCCAGTTCACAGTAACTTCATCAAAATATTACAGTATTAGGGAGCCTTTCTCAACCATATGAACCTACCAAATCATTTCATCTATCTATTTATAACAAAAGGGAGGCAACAACTGGAGGTATGAGCTGGCCTTCTTCCCTTGAAGATCTCTAAGAATTTATGTCATCTAACAACTTGACTAACAACGTATGCTATAAAATAGGAAAATGTTGGTAACTAATCCAACCAATCTTCAAACTGAATTGATTCCCCTTTGTTGCGCAACTCCTTGTTTTCCATGTGTCTTTCAGGAGCATGTGGTTGTTGTCATGATGTCAGATGTTGTTTCTGCAATATTTTCCATCATCATCTATCCAAAAATTTGTTAGCTTGACCCTTCTGGATCCCTAGTGTCTGTTGGTAGATTCTTTGGGTAGAGCTCTAAGTAGCGCACTTCAAAACTGAACAAGTAGAAAAGGTAGAACCAAAACTTCTTATCCCCTGCGAAAAATTTGGCCTCTATGAGATATTAGGTAGTGCCACTGTGGTGCGTCTGTGTACAAATTTTGTCTCTGCCAGATATTAGGTAGCGAATTTCGGTAGCGCCACTGTGAGTCTCTATGCAAATTTGGGTAGCTTCGTCAAAATGCAACACCTCCATATTGAACATGTGCATATCAAGTAACAAATTTGCATAGTATCAACCCAATTATTTTAGGTGGTTTGGCAGCACTGTAGGTAGCACACCAGTAAAACACCAGAATAGACCATTTTGTAACGCCATAGCGCTACGAAATGTCTGAATTCTTACTGCTGAAGGAATTAGCTCTTTACAAAAAGCCCAAAAATCTGAATCAAACACTTGGAATCTTGTATAGTTGGCAGAGGTAATATTTCAATAACAGTTTACCCTCAAAAAAGGAACCATTCTCAAAAATGGGGCTCACCTTTCACCAGCTATTTCATTACCTTGACACTTAACCTCACACTCTTTCTTCTAGAAGGAGGATCTTCATTTGGCACAACATAATTCTTCCTTTTAGTAATGACAAGCTTATTCAATGGAGTTATGCTTTCCTTAACTATTGGTGTCTCTTTCTAAATAGCAGCTTCAACCAATACCTACAAGTTTCTTTGAGCTACTTCATCTTGAAAATGCTGCAACTCTGCCTTGAGCTTCCTGTTCTGAGAATGAAAGCCTTTGTTTTGCTTATAAAGGTTTTGGATTTTCCTATGAAGGGGTTGGGCCTTTCTTGTTGCAAACCTTTCCAAGTCAAGGGTATGATTATAGCCATCCATGAGCTCTTTCATATTCACTCTGTCAGACATGGCTTCTATTTTCAACTGAGCCACCTCTTTCCTAGCATCCCTAAGATCCCTGACTAATCTTTTGAATGTCTGGCTGTCAGGTGGATTAGTGACATGTACAGTCTCAACATGATTTTTCTCGGTCTACTCTTCCACCTGCATAGGAATTTCCTTGTCTGTCTCATCAGGCTTCTTGATACCTTTGCTTTTATCTTTCTTCTTTTGCACAGGGGTTTCTTCTTTCCTTCCCACAGGATTTCCAATTCCTTTACCATTCTTCTTTTGTACAAGGATTTCTGGTAAGGACTGTTCATCAACAACTTCTTTAGGAACTGATGATCTTGTGAAAGGTCTTCTGCCCTTAGTATTAGTTGTTGTAGGAGAAGATGGGAAGTGTAGCTTCTTTCCTTTCCTTTCTGCAGTTTTGGTAGAAGAAGGAACCTCTTCTAACCCTGGTGGAGGAGGAGGTGAAAAATATCTCTATTGGGAATGACAAACTTCCTCCTCAGTTCCTATGACCTGCTTGATGACCTCTAAAAATTGAACAAGAGCTCTACCCTTTCTTTTCCTGCTGGTCCCTGCTTTAACAACACTGGTGGGTGATAAAGGACTTGCATTCTGTGATTGAGGAGTAGATTCTATATCCAACTTGAAGTGAGAAGCAACAACAAAATGTTCCTATGAAATCTCTTTCTTACACAATTCCTCAAAGACTATCATTCTAATCAATCCGGAGTGGAAGATGCTAGTATCCACATCATTAGACTTGGATTGAATCCTGTCTGACATCTTACCTATGCTCCTTAACAAATAGTAGGGAATATTTATTTCAATTTTACCAGTAAAATGCAACAGAAGTCTTATATGGTGCTGTTATAATGTGTTAAACCTCCCTTCACATGTAAAGTATCTCTGGATGATCTTCAATATCCTATCAAATTGCTCAATCAATTGATTCCTTGGCACACCTTTAGAGAAATCACTAGCTTGATGTTCAGGCTTAAGGAAATCTTTGGCATAGCCTGAACTCAAAGCCATGGATTTAAACCACTTTTCACCTATGATAGGGATTCTAGTTGCAGCTGAAATAGAGGCCTCGGTCACCTCAAATTCTAAATCCCCTACCTTGGTTCTCCTGCCATAAAAATTTAAGGCAAACTGCCTTGTCACCTCAGGATGGCCTTTTTGCATATTATGACAGAAAGAGAGGCATCCCACTCTTTGAAAATATTCTCTTGCCATGGATGTTGTGTCAAAAATATGCATATCCATAGGTTTAGTTCTAACCACCTTTCCCCCTTTGTGTGTCTTCTTCATCCGAGGAATCTCCATAGCTTAGAATGAGAGCTTCTTGTGGCTTATGGGGTAGTAATTGTTGATACTGAGAGGGGGGTGAATCGGTATCAAGTACAATTTAAAAACTTTTTCAACTTATACTTAAACCATTCAACTATATCCAATGAGAAATGAACAATAGTATAAGAGTTACACCAATACACCATGCACAATATATGA
>JZKD02S2240568.1:761776-779944 GCA_000966675.3 Picea glauca
CATCACCAAAAGACTTCATCCTCCCTTGAAATCCGACCTTCTTTACTTCTTATTTCCTCTGAAATTTGACTTGTATAAAAAATGAATGTATAATGATGTTTATTTATACCATTTATGTCACTTCATTTAACATTAGGGCTGACCTGGCACTTTCTTATTTTGTAATTCTTTTCTTTAATTATCTTGAGGGCCTACATGTACTTCCTTCTTCAATTCACTTTGTCATCTTCAAAAATTCATTTCTCCTCAACCATGAGGAGCCACGTGACGTGTGACATACCATTGGAAACAAAATGATGTATACTATCCATTCATGGGTGTTGTATATGCATGTGCATTGTCCTTCATGTCCAAATACCTTTATCAATATTGCAGTCCAAAACCCATGACTAGGGTTGACATCAATGACAACAACCAATATTCCAACAGTAATGACCAGGAGGACCTACAGTCGAGCTTCAAATGAAAAAAACTTCTCCTTTAAATCAGACTAGTGCTAGTATTCTAAGACTTGGTTGTGGAAATCCCTCCCTTAGATTTGTGGATGTATTGGAGTTTTAGACAATGAGAGGGTACTCTATAATTGGCCCTTTGAAGCTAGGTAAGAAACACTCAATTCAAATGTCAAAAGAACTAGGGGAGACATAGTGTGGTTAAGAAACGCCTTTGGGTAGCACAATGTGTATGCAAAGGATAGACTGTCTAGATGTTGCAATTTCAATAGATATGGTGGGTGGATGTATTCAGACTTTGACATGAGAAGTGAAGTTCATAGGTTTGAAATGAGAGGAGACAAGGATATGACGCGAAGAAAAGTCTCTCACATATGTGCGAGCCTGATAATCCAAACCTTGAGTGCTAACTCTCTGTGAAAATTAATGTGCAGAGGAGGCAACACAGGATACTTGTGGAGTAAACACTTGTTTGAACCTTCAACAAGATTTTAGGATGAAGTTACAGACATCCTAGTCTCCAAATCTACCTCAACATCAGATCTGGTCGCACTATTTTCGCCTGGTCAGAACTATGAGTTTACGCAGCGCAACACTCTTGAGTTTTTCAAAATCACAAACCGTTATTAGGGCTCATAAATACGAGATCTTGAAGGTATATTTTAACCAACTCCTGGCACTGAAAACAAGGAACATGACATCAGTTGTGGTAATCATAACTCATGATGGAAACATGATGAACGTGCAAGGCGCTATGGAAATGCCTGATGAGTGGGAAGCGGTCCAATTTAAAAAATGATTGGATAGGTAAGCAGGGATAGCAAGGCATGTCTGAAAGGTCATGAATGAGGAAAATGGTGTGTCACATCGGTCTAGTCATGGGAAGGATCAATCCTAGTGATGAATCATGAAGGGGACCAAATCTTGAGTCATGAACTAAAATGGTTCTAATTCCAAAAATCAATTGAGGATCAAAACATAAGTTACGACTCAACACTTTATTTATCCAAGGGGTCTTAACAAACATAAATTTAAAAGGGGTGAACTTAAAAAAATAAAATCTAGGTCTTAGAAAAGGATAAAAACAAACAAAATACCCAAGGCAACTTAGTGTGATAACATTGGCTCCACAAGGGATGGCATGCCCCCTACAGGCTGCCAAGAATGAGTAGATTTAGTGCCTTATCCTAGGGCTATGGGGTCAGTTATTGAAACAAAAATAAAAGAAAAATGATATTTACAATGGCATGGAAAGCCACTCAAGGCTCAAGCAAAGTACTTTTTCATAAAATGCCCATCGACAGGGCCACCAAAAAATTCTTCATTCTCCATATTCCGCAACTTGAAAGTGTTATTAGAGAATACCTCAGAGATTTTGAAAGGACCAATCCATAAAGATTCAAATTTACCATGCTTGCCTTTATCTTTCTTTGATGCATCCCACTTGAGCACCAAATCGCCCAGTTGAAAATCCTCTTTGTTCACTTTCTTGTCGAACGCCTGCTTGACATTTAGTTGATGATCATGTGCTTTGTCTACAAGATGCTCCCGAGTCTGTTTCACTTCAACCAGCTATTGAATCCTTCTAATCATATGATCGGGCTCCCCTTGGTAATCTTGGAAGAATTTTTCCACAAGTAAGGCAAGCTGAGAAGGAAAAATGGCCTCAACTCCATACACCAGCTGAAAAGGGGAAAGTCCCAGGGACCTCTTTACCATCGCTCTGTCAGCCCATAGAGAAAAATTGATTTTTGAGTCCCATGCCTTTTTTTTATCCTCTAACAGTTTTTTAATGATCTTTATAAGTCTTTTGTTTGAGGATTCTGCAAGCCCATTTCCCTGAGGGTAATAAGGGGTAGAGTGAATCAATGTGATCCCAAAATTTTCATAGAACTGGATCAATGGTCCATCCTTGAAAGATGCAATATTATCAGTGACGATTATGTTTGGACAGCCAAACCTTTCCATAATGTCTTCAAGGAAACCAATGTTCACTTTGTGGGAAGCATTCCTTGTAAGAATAGCTTCAATCCACTTAGTAAAGTAATATGTAGCAATCAAGATCCATCTATGTTGGCCACTGGAAGTGGGATGAATTTCCCCAATAAAATCTAGGCCCCGCTGCTGGAAAGGTCTTGAAGCTACCACAGGATTTAATGGAAAATACTTAAGTTGTTGCTTTCCACATAACTTCTGACATTTAGCACAGGCTCTAATCTTAACACAAACATCAGTGAAAAAAATATGCTAGAAGTACCCATCCCTTAGGATCTTGTATGCCATGGTTCTCCAATAATTATTCCCCCCACATAAACTATCATGAAAATCAGACATGATCTTTTGGGCTTCTTGGGAGTCTAGGCATCTCAAAAGCACTCCTAATGGATCTTTCCAATACAAAACTTGACCAACAATGAAATATTTTATTGATTTGAGTTTTAAGGATCTCACCTTGTTATTTTCCATACCATTTGGAGGCTATAAATACTGTAGAAAAAATATAATATCCTTGTACCAGCTACAATCTACCAATGCGGAGATGACTTGAGAACCTTTATCAGTGAATTCAGCCTGTTGATTTTCTGAACATGAGTGGATGAAATTCACGCCCAATGCTGAGCAATTTGATTCATCCAACAGCTTGGCTAAACCCTGGCCTTTAACCAATTTGGTATGATTAATATCCAAATCAAATTCAATTATTTTAGCAATCCACTAGCGGTACCGAAATTTTGGCAGAGACCAAATTGTGCAGAGTTATTTTTGGACGCTTCTTCCAGTTTTGAGTGACTAACTTAAAACTTGGATTATGAACAATTGAGAATGTATTTTTAAAAACTAGAGGATGGTTTTTTTCATAACATACCAAATAACAAAAACCTCTCTCATTTTTTCAAAATGTGTTATGGTTTGAGATATATTAGACATAGAAGTGGTGCTACCAACTGTTTTACAGTGGCACAACCGAATTTCCTGTAGCGGTCACGGTTTTGATATTCGCCTCATTGGGAGGTTGCCACTTGTCAAGGAGGATTTGAATGTCTTCTCAAGGATCAGTTAGATGTCAAGGGACACCTACACCTAGGATTTATCTCCATCAAAGGCCTCTTTCAATGAGGTGGAAACAATTTATTAATGACTTCCAACAAATTCTTGAAAATTAGCAATTTGTTGGATTTTTGTCTCTTTGATTGTTGCCACCTATCTCCAAGGATTGGAATCCAATGGAGGAGATGGGATTAGACCTCCTAAGGTTATTTGGATGCTATTTTATATTTAAGGAAGGAGAGATCTCTTGTATATGGGGATTCATGAGCCAGGAGAGGCTAAAGAGAGTAGGAGCAGGCAGTTTTCCTGTGTGTGTTCATTTGTAATCCTATGGGCATTTTATTATTGTAAGAATTATTTCTATTGGAGACTCATGAGAGATATGATTTCAGATTGTAACCCTTTTGTTTATATTTATTCTTATTTGAATATATTTCAGATTTGAGGATCAGAGGATGCCAATGATTTATGGATCCCTAAGCAGCAGAGGATCTACTGTATTTTCCCATCAGTCATTGTTTATATTCAAGTATTTGTTGATTCATTAAATTGAGAGAATCTTTGTTTAATGAACATTCTACCTTATGTTTTCCTTCTTTATTCTTCCACTTATCAGCATATAATATTATTTTTTGTTGAGCATCTTTTGTGCCTTCGATGAGTAGGATGTTTGTGACTCCATTTCCCATTGGTGTAGGCTACTGATCTACAGTTTGTTTCCCTCTCCTTTTATTTCTCCATCTTGTTGATCCACCTATTCAAAACCAAAATTATCTTTTACATTCTGATGGGTGTTGAGCTTACACTTTAGCAGTCAAAGTGTGACTTTCAGTGCTAACATTTTTGGCATCGTTGTCATGGACAAATTTGAGCAGATTAAAAAGCTCCCTGGGAAGAATGACACTACACAGCTCGATATTTAGATGGTGATTGAAGTTGAACACCTTCAAGATTACACTTTCACCACAGCGACTCCATTGTTCAGAATCTGTTGATGACTCCATTGGAATGAGACAAATTAAATGGTTGTGAAGGCTATCTTGGCCAGGAGGTTTTCCCCACTCAATTTTTCAGCCATAGATGGTTATCCACACCCTAGTATGCCTCAAATTGATGAATGGAAAGATCTGCTGCCCATATTTTATGAAGGTGAGAATGACAACCCTATTGAGCATGTTCATGAATTTCATGCTTTGATGCAACAACTTGACATCCATCATGAAGATATATTGATGAAAATGTTCATGTATTCATTGGAAGGCAATGCGAGGAAATGGTAGAGAACATTCCCTGCTTCTAGTATTTCCTCTTTGAAGGACTTTCATGATGTTTTTTATTCTCATTGCAATCTAATTTATCCAGCTGAAAGACTTTTTGAGAATTGTTGTGAGGGGTATGCATCATATTTTCAAGATTCACCAAGTGATTCCTCTAGTAGTGATGATGAAGGGGATGATTGCAGAGAGAAGGACTTAGATGATGAGTTTCATAATGATTTTACTAAATTTCAAGAAAAAATGCATCATTCATGTCAAAATCTAGATCCCCAAGAGAAATATCAATATGGACAATCCATCATTTCCTTTTCTCCACCTTTTCTCGATTATTTAAGTCAAGAGGTCATCTTAAATTCAAAGTTATTTCATCATAAGGATAGTGTTTCATCTTTTCATGACCGAATTCATAGCTTACTATTTGTTGTTGTAACCCCTCCTATTGTTAATGAACCAGTGTGCCATGATTTTTCAAGTTTTCATGACTATGAGGATGTTTTCCCTGAACAATCAGTTGTCTCAGCTAGTGTACTAATCCCCTTAACCATTAATAGTCAAATGTTCATTGATTCACCTTTATATGATGATTATGAAGATGATTTCCATGAACAGTCTGTTGAAGACATTATATCATAGAAGTACCTTTCCCATCAAAGAAACAATAGCTTGTTTCAACCATCGTGTCATATTTTTGTTGCTGAAAAAGAAGAAAAAGATGATAATCTAAGTTTAGAAGGTGAAAAACTGAGAAATTGGGACCATAAGCCAAGCTTTGATGAATATCCATCACAATCAGAAGATAAGAAAAAATAATGTAGTTTCCCAAACACTTCTAATTGTGATGAACTTCCCTATAAACCCCCTATTCCTCTTGAAGACACGAGCTCAGTTTCATCAAGCAGCCAAGATCAAATGCCATGTGAGAAAATGAGAGAGGTTGAAATTAAATAAAGGCAAGCATCACTAAGCCTTTTTTCTAATACACCTCATGACCAGGAGTGGACCAAGGCCATATGCATTGAGAATGAATCATAAAATCAACAAGCAATGCAACAACCAAGCACAGTGGAGGAAGGACCTAATGCAGTACTTTTCCTTTTTACACAAAGCAATGTCATAGGGGAAATTACTGATGATGTTTTTCAGGATCCATTTTCATCCTATCTGCAAGAAGCAAGTGATCCTAGGCTCACTGATTTCTTCAATGGAAAGTGTATTGCCAAATGTTTCTTTGACGTGCCTTCAAGTAGGAATTATCTTTGGTGCTTAAGGAAGAACGTTTCAAAGATTCAAACAGTTGAAAAAATGATGAAATGGTTTCATTGCTTGTTTCATGTAACTTGAATGCTTCATTTTCCCAATAATTAGAGTAGGTGTGTGCAATAAGCTTGTTGGACAAGCATTGTTTTCATCATTTTTGTCAGTTTCAATTTTCATTTGCATTTAGTTTTAGTTGAAGGTCACAGATCAAAGTAGATTGCAAAGGTTAAAGGTTGGGAGAATCCCTAGGATAAGGAACTAAAACTACAAGAGTTCTTAGAGCCTCACAGGGAGGACTCTATCCCCCATGGAGCCTATGTTAGCACAAGAATTTGTAGCCAGAAGAGGCCTGCCTCTCCATAAGAAACTAAATAACCTCTAACAGGTTATATAGAGGATTTCATATATCAACTCAAATTTCTTGATTAGTCTCATCATATGGAAAATAATAGATAATCTGTAGCACCATGGCGCTACAGAATTGTCTATATAGCATGGTTTCCCATTTTACTACCTAAAATGTTACCAAATCTGTTAAGCAGTGTAATGATGGCACTATGAATTCCATAGGTTGTTACCAAATCCACTTTCATATCATATGCTACCAAATATATCAATTTTGAAGTTATGTAGCTGTGAATTATGATGGCGCTACCAATTGCACACAAACACACGGGCAGGCACTACCAAATTTCCTGTAGCAATCACAGTTTTGATATTCGCCTCGTTGGGAGGTTGCCACTTGTCAAGGAGGATTCGAATGCATTCTCAAGGATCAATTAGATTTCAAGGGACACCTGCACCTGGATTTAGCTCCATCAAATGCCTCATGCAATGAGGTGGAAACAATTTATTAATGACTTCCAACAAATTCCTGAAAATTAGCAGTTTGTTGGATTTTTGTCTCTTTGATTGTTGCCACCTATCTCCAAGGCTTAGAATCCAATGGAGGAGATGGGATTCAACCTCCTAAGGTTATTTGTATGCTATTTTATATTTAAGGAAGGAGAGATCTCTTTGAGAGGGGGATTCATGAGCCAAGAGAGGCTAGAGAGAGTAGGAGCAGGAAGTTTTCTTGTGTGTGTTCATTTGTAAGCCTATGGGAATTTTATGAATGTAAGCATTACTATTATTGGAGACTCATGAGAGATTTGATTTCAGATTGTATCCCTTTTGTTTATATTTATTCTTATTTGAATATATTGCAGATTTGAGGATCAAAGGATGCCAATGATTTATGGATCCCTAAGCAGCAGAGGATCTACTGTATTTTCCCATCAATCATTGTTTATATTCAAGTATTTGTTGATTCATTAAATTGAGAGGATCTTTGTTTAGTGAACATTCTACCTTATGTTTTCCTTCTTCATTCTTCCACTTATCAGCATATAATCTTGTTTTCTATTGAACAACTTTTGTGCCTTCAATGAGTAGGATGTTTGTGACTCCATTGCCCATTGGTGTAGCCTATTGATCTATAGTTTGTTTCCCTCTCCCTTTCTTTCTCCATCTTGTTGATCCACCTATTCAAAACCAAAATTATATTTTACATTCTGATGGGTGCTAAGCTTAAACTTTAACAGTCAAAGTGTGACTTTCAGTGCTAACAAAACCTACAACTCAACCATTGTAACCTCCTCCTCTTCTTCCTCTTGCAGTCTTCTCTCTCAGAATACAATAATCACACACATACACAGCCACAATACAATTCCCTCATAAAAAAGGGTTGCCTTCTAGGGTAAAAATACCTAAAATAAATTCTATCGTCATATCTATGAACTTATAATGAATGGTCCATATTGACTATGAAATTACAATATTTTACAAGGCAAGTTTTCTCAATATTTCACTTCGAGGGCATTTTCCCTGAATCCCCCACTAGGGGGGCTACAAAAATTATCGCCACCCCCCTTGGACCCCCCTAGCAACAGTTGTGGGGGGAAAAGCCCCCCCACACCATCCCATTAAGAAATGGGATCCAAGCACGACTGAAATAAACCTCTAAATCGGGAAGATAATCAAGCTCCACAATCAACATTTTTCTCAGTAATTCTCAATAATAACAAAACCCAAAAACCCCACAGTAACAGTAGAACCAATGAAAAAACTGGAACATAAACTTAGGACATAACCCCAATGTTGTGGGTGGGAATCCCTCCTACAGAATTAGCATTTAAGGGCTCTAATCATGCATACAAAAAATGATTGTTTCAAAGGCCTCAACTCTTTCCTATTCTCCTAACACAAAACCCCACATTCATGCAATACAAAGGTGTAAATGAGATTCGATAACTCTACCTTAAGTCCTTTGTTTGATGTCGATCCCTTTTCTTTCACTCGCTCTTTGATTGCAAGCCTCCTCCCAAAGATGACCTCCATTCACACATGAACAAACAAAAAGATACAAGCATGCACTTCATATACTAATTGTTGGGTTAGTTGTGACAATATCATAAAATAAATATTCAACTTGAACACATGATATGGAGGGACGAGAAAATTATTCCTTTTTGTACTAATCTCACAAGAGTAAACTTTACAATATGTGGCTGGCATTGCTCCTCAAACCTGGTCCTGGGCTCCTCTTCACAATGCACCAACTACTCAACCTCACAATGCAATTGCAGTAAATTGGAGCAAAGGAGGGATAAATTTGGGCAGAGTTTCTATACTCTTCTTCCTCTTTTCAAATGGGACCCCTACCCCTTCTTTTATAGGCTATAAGGAGCTAGGTATTTGGTCGAGTCACTGACCATGCATGGTCAAAAATTTTAGTTAACTTACCCAAAACTGCGTGTTCCATCGACGACTTTCCATTTTTTGTTCTTTTGTAGGTACACGCGGGTTGTAGTGGGTCAGCTAGAGTGTACATGCAAGCTATAGTGGAGAAGGGTGTGTGTACCTTTAAAAAGGGTGTTTTTAAGAAGATTTTTTCAGTACTAGCTTGGCAAAGAAGGAATATGAGATGGCCTGATGCCAAGTAAGCATGTATGGTGAAAATTAGGGTTATAACAAATACCCCCTAATGTGTGAGGTCAAAAGAGCATCTGATGGCCGAAATACATTATCAATCTTTATCAACGTACCAAACCAGTGAGCCTAGGGACCAGAATTCAGGAGGTGCCATCTGCAAAATAACAATTGTCTCACCAAGGCGGGCATACCCATGCTCGGGATGAAATAAAATCATGGCTACCAATCAAATACACTATATATCCATGTCATATAACTATATAAAGTGTGGTTGCGAGCAATACATAGGGGATCTACATCTCAAAATAAAAAAGATATACATGTATAGTTTCCATCTTCTAGAAGTTGATAAGGCCTGATGGTTGGAGATGAGGTCTTCAGAGCTTAAGCAACAACTTCAAAATCTTCAAAAATCGGGTAGGAGTGTAATATGAGTGTACAACTTCACTACCCAGAGGTCTTCAATGGATCGTCGATCATGGACTAGAGAATCTTGATGATCATACTGAAGGCTTCATTGATTTCGAACAAAAACTTGCTTGGAATTTCGAAATGGTCGGGCATGAGGGCAAGAGACAAACTATAGAGGGGCCGACTCATGGCTTGGTAAAAAATTCCCTTGGACCATAGCATGACAAGTGATGAGACTCAGTCAACATGATATTTTGACATAAGTTCATGATGCAAGAGGCACCGCAAACTCTCCATATGTTTGGAAGAATAACCAAACAGAGGAGGACACAACTCTATGTAGCGAGAACAACTTCCTAAGGTCATATTAAATCCCAGGGCTTAACGAACGAACAAAAGGATGTGCTTTGTCCAAGGGTGACTCATTGTACTGTCAATAAAAAGAAAATACTTTTCCCTTCCTCTTTTTGGGGTATATTTGATTTTTTTTGTCTTTTTCAATAATTTTTGAAAGCTTGAAAACAAATAAAATAATGCTATGTTACAAAGGAGGATTGAGTGTCACAAACATACTAGTTCCAAATGCACAAAACACAAGGATGCTCAGGGAAAAGGGACATATGCAGGAAAAGGACACTCGGGAAAAATCCCCTAGGGGCCAAAGGTGTCAAGACGTAGAGGCAAAGTGCTAGAGGGATTGTGTATAAGGCATGCTTCATATGGTTCAGTCAAGAGCAACATGGAGCCGACATTAGGCCAAAGACGTAGGTATGCAAACGCAGTTAACATAACACACAATGGTAACGTCCTTCGATGTAATTGTAACAAGGTCGAAGAAGGTAAACTCAGTGGTTTTTCATATTTAGAGTGTCTGAAAAAATGTAAAAGGAGACTCTGTTGTGGTACCTTTTTTGAAGGTAGTCTAGTCGGTTAGAAAAAGGGGTAAATTAGCACCGAAAAGACGTCTATTCAAAACCATTTTAACGAGTGTGATAAAGACAAGATCACTCAACAATTTTTTCATTTTTAAGGAGTCTGAAAAAATCTTAACTATGGACGCCATCAGGAATGTTCTTCTGGACCAGTTTAATGAGTGTGAAAGAATAAGGTCACTCGACGATCTTTTCAATTTTAGGGAGTTTGAAAAGAGCTTAACTATGGACTCCATGGGGATTCCTTTTTCGTAAATTTAGTCTCTCAGAACTGAAAAAGGGTTAAAATTATATCTGAGAATACTCTTCTAGAGAACCGCAGCCTCTAGATTATACCTTTGTTTGTACAGTTGACCATCCAGACCGAAAAAGGGGTAAACTACCCCTAGATAGATGTGCCTTCAAATTTCATTTTAATGAGCGTGAAGGTCAACAAGATCACTCGACAATCTTTTCATTTTTAGAGGGTCTGAAAAGGACTTAAAAGAAGACCCGTGGGGGCTATGACTCATGTATGAAACTGGTTCAGTTAGAGCCTACTGCTAGGCTTAGACCAAGAGTCTCTTCGATAGTCAACTTGGAAAGTCTCCCAAAAGGGAAGAAAACACAAACCACGGTGTAAGTCCTCTCGCGGTATAGAAATCGTAGTCATGGCTTCAAGGATACCCTCATCTAAAGGCAATTCAAAATCCGAGAAATCACGCAAACAAGGGTCGACAATCCCAAAGGGTGAAGTAAACTGACCATACTCCATATGACAATGGAAGTTTTGGCTAGGACTGGCATAGTCTATCAGTGAAGAATCACAAGCACGAGGGCTTGAGGATCTACAAACAACGAGATCAGACTCAGAAGGATACTCAAGCCCACTTGGACCAAGAGAGGGAAGAAAGGCTTCCCATGCCCTCATTGTATAAACCAATGGATCAATTGTTGAGACCAATTCTTGAGAGGGAACACATGATTGCACCGATTCCTGCTCAGAAGCAATTGAACACCAAGGATAAGATGCCACATAATTAACCCATGATGGGGTAGAGTCTACACGAACGCTAGGAACATATAAAGGGGTAGTCTTAAATAATTCCAAATTAGGATGGTGATTACCAAATGCTAGCTTATCGATAGTGACAATGCTTCCATTGTGAGGGAAATGCATCACCCAAAAGAGAGTAGACACTACAACATTGATAGCATATACATAATCACGCCCGAGAAGCATATTGAAATCTAACGAGCCTTGCACCACTATAACATCAACAAGGACATTCTTCCCACCTAATGAGATAGGAAACTAAAGAAGAATCTCCAAATATTCACTAGGACGTCTGTCAAAAGCCAACGACTCATGCGAAGAAGACACAAGCTTGGGAGATCCCAAGACTTTCCAAACCGAGGAGGATAAAATACTTGCAGAGGCTCCCTCATCCACAATACATCGATAAATTTTTGTTGAATTAACTTCAACCCTTATTTGAAAAGGTGCGGCAGAAGGAAGATGAGGCTCAACAAGGTCATTCCAATCAAAGGAAACCATCCTAGGGCTTGGAGGGAGTGTGCTCGGAACAAGTAGAATGCCCCCTTGTTATGAAAGTATTGAATCGAAAATGATAAAAACATAGTCGGTAGACACGCCACTCCCCAAAAGAAGAGTGGGATCATCCGATGACTGCATTGGCATGACCACTTTCGCAACCAATGGCTGAATAGGTTGCGGGACTACATGGTCTAAAGGCACCTCACCCCCCAAAAGAGGAGTGGGATTAGTCGATGACTGCATCGACATGACCACTTTTGCAACCAATGGATGAATAGGCTGTGAGACTACATGGTCTAAAGGCACCTAACCCCCCAAAAGAGGAGTGGGATCAGCCAATGACTACATCGACATGATCACTTTCTCAACCAATGGTTGAATAGGCTGAGAGACTACAAGGTCTAAAGGCACCTCACCCCTCAAAAGAGGAGTGGGATCAGCCGATGATTGCATCGACATGATCACTTTCTCAACCAATGGTTGAATAGGATGAGAGGCTACAAGGTATAAAGGTACTTCACCCCTCAAAAGAGGAGTGGGATTAACCGATGATTGCATCGGCGTGACCACTTTCTCAACCAATGGCTACATAGGATGAGAGACTACATGGTCTAAAGGCACCTCACCCCCCAAAAGAGGAGTGGGATCAACTAATGACTACATCGGCCTGACCACTTTCACAACCAATGGATGGATAGGCAGTGAGACTACATGGTCTAAAGTCACCTCAGCCCCCAAAAAAGGAGTGGGATCATCTGATGACTGCATCGACATGATCACTTTCTCAACCAATGGTTGAATAGGATGAGAGACTACAAGGTCTAAAGGCACATCACCCCTCAAAAGAGAAGTGGGATCAGTCGATGAATGCATCGGCGTGACCACTTTCTTAACCAATGGATGAATATACTGTTAGGAAACCTCAACAAACTGAGAATCATAAGAGCTTACAGACAGGGACCACAATCTTTGTACCTCTGGAATGCCCGGGCATAAATGAGTAGGGTGATCTCCCTTGCAGATATTACAAGGGAACTTAGGCTTATGTCCTATCCATTTAGGTTTCTCAACAGAATCAATGCCGCCAGCATGACTGGTAGTGGCTAGTTGCACATCTCCAACATGACTTGCAGAGGTTGGTGATGGGTCGATAACATGACTCATAGAGGCTACAGACCTATTGCTAGTATGACTAGCAGGGACTAGACTTTTTCCCCCAGCATGACTTGCGAAGGGTGGGTGATTGCCCCCAGCATAACTTGCAGAGGCTGGGTGTTGGTCTTCAATGTGAATTACAGAGGTTGCCGACCTATCTCCAACATGACTCACAAATGTTGGTGATTTCTTTTTCCTATTCTTTCTCTTTCTATTTCATTTAGACTTTCGGTTACTAGTAAATGTACTTTCACCAGAGGTGGGAGAAGGAGGAGGAAACAACTTTGTTGATGAAGAAACATCAACAAGGTGCCCATGACTTAAGGTGCTTAACTGAGAAGCGTCGAGATCATTCAAGACATTTGGAATGGTACCCAACCAAGCCGGTAGTCCCACATTCTTCCCAGGAATGTACAAAGTGGACATCAAAGGGACACCAATGTTTCCGAAGAAAGGAAAAACACAAGAATCCCCTTGCAAAGGGGTTCCTTGGTTGGTATCATCAGGAACTTTAGCCATGAATATCTTATGCAGAGGTTCTCCCCTTGCGGGATTGTTCAAATTCGTAAAAGTCTCACACACTGACTCTGAAGAACCAGTGTTATCAAAACAACGCTTATAAAGAGGTGGCTTCATGTTTCTAAGCGGAAGACTAAAAAGTCCTCTCAATCGACAGAGTGGGTGGTCTACCACCCTAGGTCAGAGACCCAAATCCATGACTAACTAACTCACTATGGAAAACTAGGGAGCACAAATCACACACTAAAAGTTCCTAAAGGAAAATCAAGTAAACGACTAACTAGTTGGAAGAACAGTTACACCAACCAACACTAGAGAAACTTACCGGTGCAAGTGCAACTCGAAAACGGAAGCACCCTCCTGGTATACTCTGCAAAGCGTGGCTTGATTTTTGTCCTAGGTACTGCGGTATACCACCAAGGTCATTTGTGTAATTCCCTAAAATAACGGAAACTAGGTTGCTAGCTCGTGAACAATCACCAGGCAAGTACAATCGACAGTCGGGTGGACTGCAATGAGCAGGGTATCAAGCAAGAAACCTATCAAGGGTATTGAAAGCAAGTGTTCTGGAAGATGACTGAGGGCCTCGAATGGATTCGAGACCCATGAAGCTCTGTGGCAAATGCGATCAACGAAATCCCAAGACAAGTCCTCTATATGTGTTCTCCATTACGCTTGGTCCAGCTTTGGAGGGGTTATCTCCGCTACCTTTATGCATGCAACCTTGTGTTTATCCCCTTTGTTAGAGGGGAGTCTCAGATAATTTCCACGTTACTGGACTTCTACACTCCTTAGCACAGATTCGTATGTTTTTTTTATAGCCTTGAAGAGTTTTATAATCTAGTAAATTTTAATTAGCGTTCTTTTTGCTGGCTTGATTTACTCAAAAAGGGTACGGTAGTGCAAATGATGTTGTTAAGAATCTTGCAAAAAATGATGAAACTTATATGAACACTGACAAAGAATAATTGTATTTCTTATTTTTATTTTTATCTTGAAATGATTTTAAAATTAGAAGAAAACACAACACTATGCTAATTTCTTTTTCTTTTTCAAATAACAATGCAAAGAAAATACTAGGAAAGAAAGGGATCTAACAAACTAAGTTTTTTTTTATATTTTATTCCAATCAAAGAAGAAATAACAAAATATTCTAAAAGGAATTGATGAATGCACGATCCATAGCCCCCCCCCCCCGTCCATGAGGGGGAATTTGTTTTTAAAATGCAACTCATTTTTATTAAAATTTCAAGCTAAAAATAAGTTAAAAAAGTTAGGAAACACAAAAAATATTTTAAATGAAAAATAAATCTATGCTGGAATACAACCTAGGATAAAACTGCTCATGACAGAGACCAGAAAGAAACAAGAAAAACATGGGAAGTAGAAACTTGGAAGGGAAGAGGAAGACTGCCTCAAAATTTTCTAGACAGACATGTGACTATCACTTCAACAGCCAGCGTATGCACGCGGGCTGCCCAAATACAGGACACGTATGCACTCATTTAGGCCCACTACAGGCCGTGTGTGCCTCTATTTTTCCTCAAAAAAGGAGGACAAACAGCTAAGCTTAGACAGGGAGTACTGGTATTGAAAACCAGAACCCCTTAAAGGTGCAAAAACTTACTTTGACAAAGAAGAGGCAAGAAAACTTTAGCAAAACAAAGCTAATCTTGAGGTTTTTACCTAACTATGGATTGTTCAATTAGAGACCTATAAGGACCCGGAAGATCCCTGAGAAGGATCTCTTCTGCAGGGGAGAGGATGACTGCCTCTTCCTAAGAAGGATTTCATGGGTTCTCAGACACACAACTAGCACTTCATCAGCAGGTGTACATACACGAGCTGGCTAAAGGTAGGGTGCGTGCATACGCGGTTTGTCCCACTACAGGGCTTGTATGCCTTTTAAGACTCTCAAAAACAGAAAATAAATAGTCTAGTAAGCATAGCAGGGAAGACTGGTATTGAGAACCAGAACCCCTGAACACTGAGACTTCTTGCAAAAACTCAAAAAAGGTAGTAAAACCAATTTCAAAATACCCAATACAAAATCCCCAAAGAACCCTAGAGAGTCCCCAGTATGGTCACCAATTCTATTTTGGGTGGGAATCCCTCCTACGGACTTAGCATTTAAGGGCTCTAATTATGCATGCAGAAAATGACCATTTCAAAGGCCTCAACTCTTTCCTATTCTCCTAACACAAAACCCCACATTCATGCAATACAAAGGTGTAAATGAGATTTGATAACTCTACCTTAAGTCCTTTGTTTGATGTCAATCCATTTTCTTTCACTCGCTCTTTGATTGCAAGCCTCCTCCCAAAGCTGACCTGCATTCACACATGAACAAAAAAAAATATGCGAGCATGCATTTCATATACTAATTATTGGGTTAGTTGTGACAATATCATAAAATAAATATTCAACTTGAACACATGATATTGCGGGAGGGGAAAAGTATTCCTTTTTGTATTAATCTTCACAAGAGTAAACTTTACAATATGTGGCTGACACTGCTCCTCGAACCAGGTCCTGGGCTCCTCTTCACAACGCACCAACTACTCAACCTCACAATGCAATTGCAGGAAATTGGAGCAAAGGAGGGATAAATTTGGGTAGAGTTTCTATACTCTTCTTCCTCTTTTCAAATGGGACCCCTACCCCTTATTTTATAGGCTAGAAGGAGTTAGGTATTTGGTCGAGTGACTGGCCATGCATGGCCAAAAGGTTTAGTTAACTTACCCAAAACTGCATGTTCCATCGGCAACTTTCCTTTTTTTGTGCTTTTGTAGGTACACACGGGTTGTAGTGGGTCAGCTAGAGTGTACACGCGGGTTGTAGTGGAGCAGGGTGCATGTACCTCTAAAAAGGGTGTTTTTAAGAAGAGTTGTTCAGTACTATCTTGGAAAAGAAGGAATATGAGATGGCCTGATGCCAAGTAAGCATGTATGGTGCGAACTAGGGTTATAACACCCAACCCATTACATAACTCCACTCTTTATAACTTTTCTGTAGGGCTTATTGGCTGCTTGATTCTGTTGTTACACTTTCTTAATTCCCTGTTCTTCTGGAACACACTTGAACATTCTTGATCTTTTCGCTACTTTTCCTAGCTAACTCATCATTCTTTTTCCTTGTTGGCCCAGTGGAAGTTATATTTCCACCACTTTGATCCACTGTAGGTGTGTTATATTGTTCCACAAAACCTTTATACATCTGCAAAACTTGGCGGTATTCAAAACGAAGGGCCTAACACTTTATAAAGCTTGAGGGCACTCTAATTTTCACACTATATGGTGGTCGGATGCTATTATTGGAATCCAAAATCTGAAAGGATCTGTTAAAGACACAAGGATTCTTAACTTGCATTAATCATTGTTCGGTATTATGTTTCTATTGAATAAAGTGTAAGTGGCTTGTTGCTTCTTACAAGCCCAAGTAATAGGTCTAGAACCAAAATTGAAAACATAACCTGCATTAGACTTCTCATCATCAAGGTTGTTGGCCCAATTGAAATCAGTGAAACCAATCAACCAGGGAGTCCCCCTTGAACTATAATATATCCCAAATTGAATTGTACCCTAAATATTTCAAGACTTGACATCCATCTAATGGAAATTCCATCTATGTGTGGTATCAAAGGATAGAACAAGGTGCATAGAATTCATTTTATCTACATGAGCAAAGGTTTCATTATAGTCAATTCCTTCAACTTGAGAAAATCCTTCAACAACTAACTGGGCCTTATGTATTTAAACACTTCCATCTTATATATACTTAGTTATATACATCCATTTACATCTAACAAGTTTTCTTCCTTCCAAAAGAGGTACAAGATCCCAAGTATTGTTCAATGTTAAGGAACAATAATTTTCATTCATTGTTATGTCCCAATCTTGATGGCTACAAGCTTGTGAAAATGTTTCTTGATCATGATTCTTTGAAATTTGAGCCAAAAGAGAGTAGGCTCACTGTTATTATGAATGCATACAATGATTATCTATAGCATCACTAAAAATATCATAAACTGCTTATCATGTTGTATGGAGCCATTCGAGAATTTGTGGTGCTAGTGTAGGTTTATGTTCAATGGACTCAACTTGAGGAAGGTGAGCAACGAAGGTGGATTTTTTCCTCATTGTCATCATCTAAAGAAGAAACTAAAATAGGATCACTAACAAAAAATTTGGGAAGAAAAGATGGCATAGATGCCAAATATGGTTCACAAACCCAAGATGGATCAAACACCAAATTAGGTTCATGGGATGAGATATTTTCATTAAACTTAACATCTCTCTTAATAATAATTTCATTGGAATGAGGTTGAATAAGTATATAAACTTTTACATCTTCAAAATATCCAACAAAAATACACTTCTCACTTTTACCCTGTAATGTTTTCCTTTTCTCATTAGGAACATGAGCCTGAGCTTCACTACCAAACAGACAAAAATGTCTTACATCTAGTTTAATTTTACTCCAACCCTATTCTATTGTTATATTTTTTAAAACCTTTGTGGGAGTGTGATTTACTATGTAATTGGCACAATTAATGGCTTTCACCCAATAATGAAAACTTAATCCCTTAGATTGGATCATACAACTTT
>JZKD02S2240568.1:814745-838553 GCA_000966675.3 Picea glauca
TGTTGACCAATACTTTATCACATTCATTTATTAAGGGGGATTTAAAATTGTAAAAATAAAGTCAATATATTGTAGATATTTTGCAAGGAAGGGAGGGGGGCACGATCCGGAGGTTTGTAGATATTGGGTGGTATAAAAAAAGGTATCAAGTTAAAATATGATTTTTTTTTTATCAAATAAATGTATCAAATGGGGGTTCAACAAAATGATTTTGTGAGGCAGGGATAATTTTAAGAATGAAAAATTATCTTAAAACATAGAAATCTTAGCGAATCTTACTAATTATTAATATGTAAAATATAAAATGTTTGGTTATATTTTTGTAAAAATGTTCAAATTTATAAGGATTTTATATGGTTTCTATAAAATTTTGGCTTTTTTTAGGTAAAAATGGAAATTGACAAATCTTTTTTGTTAGAAAAACAAGATCGTGGAGTAATAAAATAAAACACATGTGGAAATAAAACACAGAAGATACACAATACAATAGAGACCCATAAATGCGTGGTTCACCTAGTGTGGGCTACGTTCATCAGAAAAATTTCTAGGTCCTTCCTTTATTATTATCCAACAAATGAAGGGATACAACCTACGTCATACCCTCTGTAACTTCCTCTTCTTTCTCTCACACTCTCCTCACTCCGAATACAATATTCACAATGATACATAGCCGCAATACATTTCCCTTATAAAAGAGGGTTTCCTTCTAGGGAAAAAAACTCTAACATAACTTCTATCATTAGATCTGCGACCTTATAATGAATAGTCCATATTTACAATGAAATTACAATATACATTTACAAGACAATGTTTTCATCGGGGGCTTCACCCCCGAACCCCCGTCGAGGGCCTGCTTGCCCCCGGACACAGAGGGGGTAACCCCCCTCTGCACTCCCATGTGTGGAAGAGTGTACATTCTCTTGGGGTGTAAATTCTTCATGGGGTATAAAAACGATTGAAAACAAAGACCTCTAAATTAGGAAGATAATCAAGCTCCACAACCAACAATCTCCCACTTGGAGACTGGTCTCAACAACTCCATCGATGTTGTATCTACTGGACTATGATCCTTCTTGGACCTGGAAAATTTCTCATCTTCATCTTCATGCCTGAAGACCAACTGAAACTGAGAAAGAACTCAGTTTCTCCCTGGTTACTCCCATAGTTAACATGTCTGCGGGATTATGGCTAGTGTGTATCTTTTCCAACTTCAAATGTCCATCTTCCAATATAAATCATATGAAATGGTACATAATCTATATATTCTTAGTCTTCGAATGGAAAGATGAGTTCTTTGCAAGATGAATGGCACTCTCACTGTCACAGTATAACATATTATTCTCTTTCTTCTTTCCCAATTCCTCCATAAACCTATGTAACCAAATCATCTATTTACTATCCTCTGTAGCAGCAACATACTCTGCCTCTGTTGTTGAAAGTGAAACAACCTTTTTCATTTTCGAAATCCAACTTATTGTTGTTCCACCTATAGTAAAAACATACCCTTTGGATCTCCTCCTACTATATTTATCACCTGCCATATCTGAATCAACATATCCCTGTAGAACGGTGTTTGAACCTCCAAAACATAATGCATGAGTAGCAATACCTCTCAAATACCTGAGAATCCACTTTTCTGTCTCTCAATGTTATTTACATGGATTGTTCATATACCTGCTCACAACTCCCACTTCATGTGCAATATATGGTCTTGTGCAAACCATCTGTAATGTTCCCAAGCCGATATGCCAGGAAAATCACGGTTTTGGGTGTTTTTTTTAACTTTTTATGGTTGTGGCATTTCGTCAAACACTTTTCTTATTATTGACTCTTAGGTTGCACTAGGGTTATACTGATGAGTTTTAATGTGTGTTTGCAGCAATAATAAACATAGATATAGTAATGGAACATAACTCAACCATATGCAAGACCAAGAATATAGTAGACAACCCAAAAGTGCCTTAGATCTGATCTTATTCATAAATAGAAGAACCTGATACAATGAAGATGTTGATCTTGAATGCTCAATAGATGGATCCAATAACATAATAGGAGATGCTAAAAAATTATCCAAGAAGATGCTATAAGCCTCCAAAGGTTGACTACCAAATACTGGAAGAGATCTAGGCCATAAGAAATACCAAACCTCCAACTGGAAAGGCCACGCTCTGTTGGAAAACTGAAACCCTCAATAATTCGGCCCAACTGAGGAAGGCCTCCAAATGAGTCCCAACTCGGCCAAATGATAGATAGGGGTGATAGGATGCCCCTCCGGAAGTCTCAAACTGAAATACCAAGGAATTCTCCTCCAAATGTTGAATCCTCAAGTGGAGTTGTGCCCTCCTGAAAACTATCAAACCCTACAATTTCGGCCCTGATGAAAGAGGCCTCTAAATGCCCTAAAAATCACTAGAAAGGTAGATCGGGACACTGCAAGTCACTAGGTGAAGTCTCAGGGTCAGATCTGAAGTATAACCCCTCCAAACTGAATAGATCTGAATCTTAAAAATCCTCTCCTCTCCAATTCGCCCCAATGCACTAGGGATTTATCTGGACCATAAAACTCTCTCAAGAGGCACTAGAAATCATGTCCAAGACCTTGCAATCAAAACCCAGGTGCTAGAATCTCCAAAATCCCTACCAATCATCGGAAATGAACTTCTCTCAATAGATGGTGTGCCCCCCTTGCTGGAAACCCCCAATGGTGCACCCTCCTTCTCTTCTTGTGCATGTGGCTGGTGTAGAACCCTCTTGCATTGAGTAGATCTGAACTAGAATGGAGTGGGGGATTATTGCATCCCCAAGACCAATCTTGGGACAAGCTAGGTGGAATCTTTCACCACCGAATCGTCCTCTAGGGTTTGTTAAGTCAAAACCCTCAAAACACCCAAGGTATGGGCTCTCTAGATAGAAGCCAGATATCAAAATGATAAACATACATGAATGAATGAATAGAGGCCTTTGCCTCTTATTTATACTTCCTGCATCCCCTTGTCTCTCCAAAGTGACTTTTCCTTTTTAATTATTAATTAATTAATTAACCTTTTTACCTCTAAAAAACACCTTATCTCTACTAATGACTTCCTTGGCCACTGAAAGTCACTTCTCACCATCCTATCATGTAGTCATGTTCCTCCCTATTCCAATGAGATATTACACTGAGAGTTTCCTCCAAGTATTGTGCCCAAAATGACCTCTTCAGTGAATTTAATTAACTTATAGCTCAAAATACTCAAAATCATGGAAATCGTCGGAATGCAATGGAACCAAAGCAAACCTGTGCAGAATGGATCATAATGATGAAATGGGATGAACGATGCAAGCCAAAATCCAAAATACCTCTCCATAATCTCTGTACTCTCTATAACCTCCATCTGGCTACTCTGGTCATCATAACCCTCTGTAATGTAATGATGTCCCAAAGTGGGGACATTACAATCCTCTCTGCTAGAAAATTGTTTCTCCTCAAGCAATAACCAAATCCCCACAAGTATAATACCAGGATCCCATTTCCACCTATGGGATACACAATAGTCCCCATCCAAAGATGAACTATCACGCACTCGCCACCCCGGGTCCCATATCAATACATGAACTGTAAGCCCTTGGGAAGCATAATCCTAAAATGTATCAACACCATGAAACTCCTGCTCATGACTCATGGCCTCATCCCTGACTGGGTCCATCCTCTAAGATACTACCAAGATCAACATGGCCTCCATCAACTGCCCATGCTGATGCCATAATGAGGTACTGCAAGACCTCTATGAGTCACCCTCAAGTGGTGTGTTCTCCTCAACATTGAAGCTCAATGGAAAGTCAGAACAACTTCCCCCTGCAAAGGTCCACTCGCCTAGGTCAGTCAATGAAATGCTCAACAATGCAATCCCTGGATCCCATGCTAGCCTCTGTCAAAGATCACCATGATGACACTGCACTATGTTGACCATGCCTGACTGCTCCCTGTATATATACAGGATCCTCCACTCTTGGATCCTCAAAATGAAGTACCTGTGGTGCTTGGACCCGTTATCCAGAAGATTCATTTGTAAGAACATCTATGTGGAAGTAGTACCTGGCCAACCATCTCCATGCTCAATCATGATGATCAAGAGGGAGAAAATGTCTCCCTCCATAGGACAAGTACCTGCAGGCCCACTCCAAACCAACCCAAGGTGGAGTGTGTGGCTCTCTGGTGCAACTTGGGTCAACATGATGTAAAACATCCTGCTAACAAAATGAACTCCTGGATCCCATGAAAAACTTGGAAGTTTATCACTTCTAGTCTTCTCTAGTTGTTCCTGTGTCTGACTGATCACTGTCGGAAGCCCTCTGTTCTCATCTGTTGTCACCTAGCCTATGATGCTCACCATCACGCACCAAGTCTCAACTGGTTGCCTATGACGACCCACCTCTATCTGACTGGATGTCGTAAAAATACTCATGTCATGTGGTCTCGGCCTAGCCACTCCCCATGTCCTCGGCCACTGTCCATCTCTCCTCATGATGTTGTCCATGATAAAATTGTTGGGAAAGGATAACAGAGACATCTGTAGCTGACCGTAGGATTGAAAAATACCACATGCCTTGGTCAATCCCAAGGATTCAACCAAAAGCATGTCTGTCGGTACCCATGATAATTGCTCGCATGTAGTCATCACTAAATCCCAACCATCCAGTACAACCGGAAGTAACTCCTTCAACTGTTGGTCAACCAACATCCAACTCTTATCTCCCCTGCAATTGTTGATATGGTGCAGATGATATCTCACGACTAGGTGTTGTTGCAAAGGAGTGACATCTGCATGCTCCCCTAGGTGTGTCTCCTCCCTGTAAGGAAATACACCCCTCTGAATCCCACCATACATCTCGGCATGTCTCTGTGAGTTATCACTCACCATTGTATGCTCTGGCATACTCATGTCATCTCCCGTATACTCATGTCGCATCATATATCCTAGGCGTACTACTGGATCAACCTTTGTCTGAAGGTCAACCACTCTCAGAACACAAATGGAAGGGTCCTCCATCTACTAGTGCTCCTCTACTAGACCACCAACATCCTCTAGCCATGTGACCAAATGAAATATCTAACTATCAACTAGGATACATGAAATGGACCTCTGATGAATCTCCTCTGATATGGACTCTGATTCTTGAAGGATTGTCTGTGTGCCTCTCAAGAATCCTCGAGTGCTCTCCAAATTCTGAGTGAGTCAGTCCACCTCCAACTCCTGCACCCTCAAGGCCCCGTGATACATCTCACCAATCCCCAGTAGGTAGTCCCTGTCTGTCAAAAACTGTTGGAAGTTGGTCCTCATCATAGATACTCTCTCCCTGAGAGTATGAAAGTGACCCATGGAAAATCCCTCATCCGAACTACCATGTACCATTGATGTCCTCTAACAGTAATCTGTCACCAATGCATGCATGTCATCAATGCACCTGGTGGCTGCCATGATCATATCCTCACTGACTCTCAGTTGTCCTATCAAGTGGTGTGACTCATGGTCATAGTCATGTTGGGGTGCCACCTCATATCTCTCACTGCTATTGCGAACATTGGAATCCCCAACAACATTCTCTGCAAAATATGAAGTGTTGAACTGCCCACTGTCTATTGTGCCACCGGGTCCTCCTGTATGCCACTACACCTCATCACTAGATGTTATCTCCCTCTGAATCACACTGTATCCTGTATGAGCAGCTGTATCCTCCTGTGCACTCACCCTACTACTATCAACTACGCCTAGATCCCATATAGATGTGTCCAGACATGTGTTATGATCATACTGATCAATGAAGAGTACATCCTCATCACTGCAGGTTGGTCCTCGAAGTAAGTGTCCCATCAATATGTAAATCTCCGTACTCTGCTCAACTAATGGAGTCTCCAAAAGAGGTGACTCAATCTCCTCATGTTGATAGGTATGTATAAGGTCCACTATCTCCAAGTCATGTCTCTCCTCCTGGGTCTGGGGATCCATATGTCCATGGTGTGCATCCCTCACACATGGCTCCTCCATCACATATGAAATTCCGATGATATCCTCCTGTGACGTGGCTATCATGGGTGTCTGAAAAGACGACAGATGTTTCATGGCCCTCCTAGGAATCTCGTCATCTCTCGGTGCTAACACGTGTGAATCCCCACTAGTGTCTCTACTCTGCTGAGGTATAGGGTCATCAACACCATGTGATATGTCTACTGCAATGCAGGTGTTGTCATTCTGTCCCTCCGACTATCTATCCACTACACAAGGATCACCATCCTCCCCAAGCGTACCATAATCACTAGTATCTGCAAGTGTGCAAGAGTCACTATCCTCCTCAAGCGTGTCAGAATCACTAGCCTCTGTAATAGCATCATCGCACTGCTCCAAATAAGCATCTAGATCTAGCTCTGTGTCCTCACACACCTCATCCTCACTGTCATAGTGTACCTCAATAATATGCTTCTTACCCTTACCCATACACCTATGATCTAGTTCCCAAGGCACCTTGTAACTATAGCAAAGTTGTGTTCTCCTAATGGGTGTGGGGTTTCTCTGTTTTTCCATCCATCTAGCTGCTCTGGCTTTATTTTCCTCTGCTACGATGATACCATGTAAAACATCCTCTCCGCTCCAACTGAGATTTCTTAAGGCTACATATTGTAGAAATGTTATTTGAGCCCTAGTTTCCTTGCTAAGGCCAGAATATTTTATCTCATATTATATCTTGTCCATTTCTCCTTATGGAAGACCCCTCTATGGCTCTGCATGCATGTGATAATTCCCATTGGTTGGTAGGAATCTAAGCTCTTATACCATTGTAATGTTCCCAAGCCGATATGTCAGGAACATCACAGTTTTGGGTATCTTTTTTAAACTTTTTCTGGTTGTGGCATTTCGTCAAACACTTTGCTTATTATTGTCTCTCAGGTTGTGCTAGGGTTATAATGATGAGTTTTAATGTGTGTTTGCAGCAATAATCAACATAGATATAGTAATGTAACATACATCAACCATATGCAATACCAACAATATAGTAGACAACCCAAAAATCCCTTAGATCTGATCTTATTCATAAATAGAAGAACCTAATACAATGAAGATGTTGATCTGGAATGCTGAACAGATGGATCCAATAACACAATAGGAGATGCTACAAAATGCTCTAAGAAGATACTATAAGCCTCCAAAGGTTGAATACCAAATACTGGAAGAGATCTAGGCCGTAATCAATACCAAACCTCCAACTGGAAAGGCCACGCTCTGCTGGAAGACTGAAACCCTCAATAATTTGGCCCAACTGAGGAAGGCCTCCAAATGAGTCCCAACTCAGCCAAATGATAGATCGGGGTGATATGATCCCCCTCCTAAAGTTTCAAACCGAAATACCAAGGAATTCTCCTCTAAATGTTGAATCCTCCAGTGGAGTTGCGCCCTCCTGAAAACTGTCAAACCCTACAATTTCGGCCTTGATGAAGGAGGCCTCCAAATGACTTGAAACTCGCTAGAAAGGTAGATTAGGACACTGAAAGTCACTAGATGAAGTCTCGAGGTCAGATCTGAAGTATAACCCCTCCAAATGGAATAGATCTAAATCTCAAAAATGCCCTCCTTCTCTCCAATTCACCCCAATGCACCAGGGAATCATCTGGACCATTAAACTCTTTCAAGAAGCACTATAAATCATGGCCAAGACCCTGCAATCAAAACCCAGGTGCTAGAATCTCCAAAAGCCCTACCAATCATCGGGAACGAACTTCCCTCAATAGATGGTGCACCCCCCTTGTTGGAAACCCCCAATGGTGCACCCTTCTTCTCTTCTTGTGCCTGTGGTTGGTGTAGAACCCTCTTGCATTGAGTATATTTGAACTAGAATGGTGTGGAGGAGTATTTCATCCCTGAGACCAAGCTTGGGACAAGATAGGTGGAATCTTTCACCACTTAATCGTCCTCTAGGGTTTATTAAGTCAAAACCCCCAAGGTATGGGCTCTCTATCTAGAAGCCAGATATCAAAATGATAAACATACATGAATGAATGAATAGAGGCCCTTGTCTCTTATTTATACTTCCTGCATCTCCTTGTCTCTCCTAAGTGACTTTTCCTTTTTAATTATTAATTAATTAATTAAAACACTTTAATTAATTAATTAACCTTATTCCCTCTGAAAAGTGTCTTATCTCTCCTAGTGTCTTCCCTGGCAACTGAAAGTCACTGCTCATCATCCTATCCTATAGTCTTGTTCCTCCCGATTCCAATGAGCTATTACACTGAGAGGTTCCTCCAAGTATTGTGCCCAAAATGACCTCTTCAGTGAATTTAATTAACTTATAGCTCAAAATACTCAAAATCATGGAAATCGTTGGAATGCAACAGAACCAAATACAACCTGTGTGGAATGGATCATAATGATGAAATGGGATGAACGATGCAAGTCGGACCCCAAAATACCTCTCCATAATCTCTGTACTCGTTATAATCTCCATCTGGCTACTCTAGTCATCATAACTCTCTGTAATGTAATGATGCCCCAAAGTTGGGACATTACACCATCGCATACATCAAGCTGTCAATTGTTGATGAATAAGAGACCCTGGACATGTATTCTATCTCCTCCTATGTATTGGGACATATTTCCTTAGTTAATTTGAAATGGCTGGCCAAAGGTGTACTAACTGGTTTTGCATTCTGCATTCTAAACCTGTCCAACACCTTCTATATGTACTCACCCTGAGATAATGTCAATTTGTGATTTTTCTTATCTCTTGTTATTCTCATACTAAGGATTTTCTTTGTAGCACCCAAATCCTTCATCGCAAATGAATTAACTAATTTCTTCTTGAGCACATTTATACCCTGCATATTAAACCCTTCAACAAGCATGTCATCTACATACAATAGCAAGAAAATATAGCTTCCATTTTCTAGCTTTTTAAAATAAACATAGTGATCTGAATGACATCTAGTATAACTATGTTCTGTCATAAACCTGTCAAACTTCAAATACCACTGCCTTGGAGCTTTCTTTAGGCCATACAAACTCTTCTTCAACCTGCATACCAAATTCTCATTCCCTTTGACCTGATACACCTATGGTTGTTGCATATAAATCTATTCCTCCAAATCCCCATAGAGAAAAGTTGTTTTTACATCTAAATGTTCAAGATGCAAATATTCTACTACCATAAGACTTAAAATAGTCCTAATTGAAGTCATTTTAACAACAGGGGAAAATATTTCATCAAAATATATACCTTTCTTTTGTGCAAACTCCTTTACAACAAGTCTAGCCTTGTGCCATTTTTTTCCTTCATCTTCTTCCTTCAACTTGTAAACCCATTTATTTTGGAATGTTCTTTTTTCTACAGGAAACTGAATCAGGTCCCAAGTCTGGTTATTTACCAATGAATCCATTTCCTCTTTCATGCCTTGCTCTCACTTCTTTTTGGTGTCTACCTGTATTGTATTTTCATAACATTCTGGTTCACCAGAATCAATCAACAATAAATAATACAATGAAGGAGAGTATCGTTCATGGGGTCTACCTAACCTGGTAGATCTTCTAACAACACTTGCAAGAGTTTGAGGTACTTGTTGATCCTGCTGTTGTGCATTTTGATTTTCTAGTACCTTTGGAGTTTCTTTTCCAGTGATCTCATCAAACACTATGTATTATGGTTTTTCTTTTTCTCGTTTCTTTCTCTACAACTGATCTTTGTACATGACCTTCTCATTGAATATGACATCTCTACTCCTAATGATTTTGTTATTTTCATAATCCCATAAGAAATAACTAAAATCATTAACACTGTATCCAATAAAAGTACACTTCTTGGATTTTTCCTCAAGCTTTGTTCTATTTTCTTTATCAATATGGACAAATGATTTACAACCGAAGGTCTTCAAAAAATATTAGTTTACCTTTTTACCTGTTCATGCATCCTCTGGAATTCTACCATCCAAAGAGATTGAAGGTCCTCTGTTTATTAAGTAAACAACAGTATCTACAACATCTGCTCAGAACTGCAAAGACAAACCATCATGCAATCTCATAGTCCTTCCACGCTCCATGATTTTTATGTTCATCCTTTCTGACACACCATTTTCTTGTGGCGTTCTTGGAACTGTCTTCTTTCTACGAATATCATGGTATGAACAATAATCATCAAACTCCTTGTTGCAATATTCACCTCCATTGTCTGATCTGAGACACTTCAATTTTTTTCCTGTCTCATTCTCAACCAAAGCTTTTCATTTCTTAAAAGTATCAAAAACATCAGATTTTTGTCAAATGCAATAAACCCAAGTTTTTCTAATTGCATTATCAATAAAAGAAACATAATAACGAGTGCCACCAAGAGATGATACCTGAGCTGGTCTCCATACATCTGTATGCACAAGATCTAACATTTCACTCTTATTTTCTTTTCCGACTCTAAGAAATCTAACTTTCTTTTGTTTTCCATAAACACAATGCTCACAGAAATCCAAATCAATTTGTTTAATATCTGGCAACAAATTTGTTTTGTGAAGTATCTGCATCATATTCTCACTCATGTGCCCATGCCTATGATGTCACAATGTTGTATCCACTCCTATAGAAGCTAAAGAGATAGAAGAGTTAGTATTACCAGTACATAAATACAATGCACCTACCTTCTCTCCTTTTGTTATCACTAATGATCCTTTGGTGACCTTCCACACCTTATCTATAAATATGGATATACAACCTTCACTTGCCAACTTCCCTATTGAAATAAGATTTTCCCTTAGATATGAAGCATGTCTTACCTATTTCAACACCCATTGGTTTTCATTGCTTTTCTTTATTTTTACTTTTCCCATTCCAACAATTTTGCATGGTGCATCATCACCCAAATGAACCTGTCCAAAATCACCTTGAACATAATCTAAAAAATGTTTCCTATGGGGTGTGGCATGAAATAAAGCCCTTGAATCTACTACCCAAGACTCATAAATATTATCTACAAAAAAAATCAAAGCATCTTGTAACACATCACCTGTTGCATTTGCTTCCTGATTTTTATCATGTTGTCTGTCTCTTTATTTCTTTGGAGCTTTGCAGTCTTTCTTTAGATGTCCTTTCTTCCCACAATTCCATCACTCTATCTTTCTAAATATGGATTTGGATCTTCCATTCCTAGAATTCCCGTGGTTCCGTGAGCCCTTTCCTCTATCTTTTTGTCTTCCCCTGTTTTCCATGTTTAACACATTACCTGATGTCTCACCTGTGTTTTTCCATCGCATTTCCTCACTAAGGATAACACCAACAACATCATCAAATTTTAAAGTATTTGAACCAAGTCAATGTTACTTACAGCCATGACCAAGTCATTCCATCTTTCTGGAAATGAACGCAAGATTAAAAGAGCCCTAACCTCATCGTCAAAGTCCACTTTTACATAACTTACTTGATTAGTAACTGTAACAAATTCATTTAAATGATCTGCAACAGACCCACCTTTTGACATACTCATATTAAATAATATCTTCAATAGAAATACCTTATTGGAAGCCAAGGGTTTTTCATACAATTTAGCCAATACATCCATCAGATCCTTCGTTGTCTTTTCTTTCGAAATATTGAAAGCCACAGATGTTGTCAGGCTCAGTCGTATCGTTCCTATTGTCTTTCTGTTAAGAACCTCCCATTCTTCGTCCTTCATGGCCATTGGCTTCTTTTTTATTCCAACCAATGGTAGGAATAGACCCTTATAATATAAATAATCATCCATCTGCATCTTCCATAACTGGTAGTTTTGGCCGTTAAATTTATCGACCCTAAACTTTCCATCTTCCTCCATTGCTCCCATTCGAACCAAGAACCCTCTTTTCCTGCGAGTTACCTTTTGCTCGGATACCAGTTGTTAGAAAAACGAGATCGTGGAGCAATAAAATAAAACAAATGTGGAAATGAAACACAAAAGATACACAATACAATAGAGACACAAATATACGTGGTTCACCCAGTGTGGGCTACGTCCACCAGAGAAATTGTTAGGTCCTTCCTTTATTATTATCCAACAAATGAAGGGATACAACCTACAACACACCCGTTGTAACTTCCTCTTCTTTCTCTCACAATCTCTTCACTCAGAATACAATATTCATAATAACACATAGCCGCAATACATTTCCCTCATAAAAGAGGGTTGCTTTCTAGGGAAAAAAACCCTAACATAACTTCTACTATCAGATCTACGACCTTATAATGAATGGTCTAGATTTACAATAAAATTACAATATACATTTACAAGACAATTTTTCTTTCGGGGGCTTCACCCCTGGACCCCCATCGAGGGCCTACTTTCCCCCAAACCCCGCAGAGGGTGTAACCCTCCTCTGCACTTCCCCGTGTGGCGGAGTGTACATTCTTCTAGGGTGTAAAGTCTTCATGGGGTATAAATACGATTGAAAATAAAGACCTTTGAATAAGGAAGATAATCAGGCTCCACAACCAACATTTGTTTTGGGAAAAACATAGAAAATTAGCCTATGGGCCAAATTTAGCCCATAAAAGTTTCCTTGTTGGGAGGTATTTAACAATATCTAGTGAAATTAAAAGTATTTTTTAATATCTCGGGAATGCATGTGCTATGTCATAGGTTCACTAAATGAAAACCCCATACTCTCCATTAAAAATATCATTTTTACTTTTTTTTTTTTAACTATTTAGTTTTAAAACCCACATACTCTGCATTAAAAAAAATCAATATATATATATATATATATATATATATATATATATATATATATATATATATATATATATAATTTTTTTCAATAAACTTGTTTTGGGTCCAACATTTTTTTTTAAGTTTTTCTTTTATTTCTTCAATTATCAAAATCATTTTATCAAACATGTTGTGATTTTAACCTCAAAATAAAAAATAAGGTACTACAAACAACACCATTTGTGTTTGTATTTCTCATGTTCAACATAGTTTTCATCTAAAAATTTCTCTATCAAATGACCTTCACTTTAGAGAAACTATGTCATGGATATATTAAAATTCTTGTTAGATGGATAAACAAATGTCTTTCTTAACATTCTGTCCAATTCCTTTTTATAATCAAAATAGCCAATCAAATTCTAAGGGACCTCTAAAACATCATCCAGTTACTACAAAAAAGGAATAACTTGATAATACCCTCTACAAGAATGAATGGATTCATATGAAGCAAGGTTGTAATTCACTCTAGAATGAGGCATTTTAACAATAATAGAGATCATGTCATCTCAAACTATTCTATTCCGTATCTAAGAAGAAATTTTTCATAATATTTTTTTTATTATATACTTTTTAAATCAAAAAATTTAACAATAATAAATACCATGTCATCTCAAACTATTTTATTGTATATCCAGCAAGAAATTTTACATAATTTTTTTTTTTATTATAAACTTTTTAAATCAAAATCATCTATGGAATCCAAAAGCAAAATTTTTAATTTTTTTTGTAAAGGTGTTAAAAAAAAGTATATATCTCTAGTCATAACTATATCATTCTTTAACAAATTGCATTGCAATTAACTAAAGTGCTAATTACAACAAATCAATTATTATTAGTCCCAAACATTATTGTATCTTTTACATAAAGATTCCACTTTTAGTGAGTTATCCATCTTTTCTTCAAAATCAAATACTATAATTCATATGTTATATTATATGTATTACATATAACATATGTTATATGTATTATATAACAATTACAATTATTAATTTTAATTAGTTGAGATAATAAAATTATAATTATTAATTTTAATTTGCTGAGATAATAAAATTACAATATTTACTCTGATTTCAAAAATAAAATTATATTCTTATTTCAAAAATAAAATTACAATTTATTTATTTAATAGTTGATTAGTTTTTAAAGTTATAAAAAATTGAAATGAAAATATTTTATTTCCCATTTAAATAAATAGTTTAGTATTTTTGTTTCAAAAATAAAATTACAATTTATTTATTTAATAGTTGATTAGGTTTTAAAATTGTAAAAAATTGAAATGAAATTATTTTATTTTCCATTTAAATAAAATTACAATTATTTATTTGTTTAATAGTTGATTAGGTTTTAAAGTTGTAAAAAATTGAAATGAAATTATTTTATTTCCCATTTAAATAAAATTACAATTATTTATTTGTTTAATAGTTTATTAGTTTTTAAAGTTAAAAAAATTGAAAACAAAAATTATTTCCAATTTTCAATATAGGTTCTAACCACTTTTACAACTTACTTTCCATAAATCGGTAGTATGAATATATACCCCTGAAATTGGAAGGACTAATTGTATATCTCGCAGCCTGCTCTCCTCTTCGTTTTCTTGCTCTATGTTGTTACAATTAAGTATCAAGACAGAGTAGCAAGCCTAATGGGATTTAAACGAGATTAGCCACCGTGATTAGCACTCTACGTTATCACTAGACCATGGCAGATTAAACTAAATCTCTCTCGGTTTTTTCTTTCGTTTTTATTTCGTTATTTGCGTATCTCTCACAGTTTTTTCTTCTTTCAGCGGTTGGTTATAGTATATAAACAAAAGAACGCAGAACCAACTTTAATGAACATAAAACAAAATTCGAGGAATGGAGGCTAGACAAGAAGATCAATATTTAACAAGAAAAGTAAAATATTGAAGATCAATATTTTACAATTGAAGTACATAAAAGTACAAAAGTTAAACCTTCTCAATGCTCCAGGATGGGCTTCCCCTGCTTCCTAGATAAGATTTGAACCCAAGTAAACAGGGAAAAAATCCTCTTACTTTCCTATCACACCACATACTCATGTACTTAGTTTGGATTGAATTACCTTCACTTTCTCTCCAGTTATAGGGAACTAAGTGGTCTACAAGATGAAATGATTTGCCTCCGCTTTCTCTGTGTGTTTATTCATTCAAGGAATTAGCAAACATTTAGTTACACCCTTTCTTGGGTTCATTTCTAGTCTTTATAACCTTTACATGAGACAGAAAAACCCCATTGTCAAGTTTGAAGCTTGCAATACTCATAAAGATGCACTAATGTTAATGTTGGGACTTCTATAATATCATTTCATGGTAACAATAACACTAATGGTACCTAAATAAGGATTTAGATTTTCACCTATGTTCATCTCAATTCCAGTACCACTATTAAGACCGATGCCTTGATCAATTCCAATACTAAAATTAAGACCGATGCCCTGCATATAAGAATTGAAAGAATTGAAAGTACAATTATGAATGTGTGCCAAATATAACTCAACAAATTACTCGATCATCGTTTAGAATGACTACATAAATACAACACAATTGTTCAACTCCGGAATTTCCTATTAATTTCATCTCTTAATTTTGGAGTTGAAGAGGAACCAATGCATATTGAAGCATACATTACAGTGTCTTAGGTTGCAACTTGACACGCTTTGGAGATTGGCCTCGCATATCTGCCTTATTTTTCAAACCGCCAAACTCAACTATCATGAACAGAGGAAATACAATATATCATATGAGGATCAGGACTCCAAAATCACCAAAAAAATCTTAGTTAGAAGGAGAACAAGTATAAGTATGCTTTTAAATCTCCGAGCAAAGGTGAGCACAATTTTTTTTTTTGAAATGGTGACGAACCAGGTGACCAGAGATCTGCTGGGTGGTCCATGGCCCGGTGACTACAGTATCATTTAGTCCTCTAGAGATCCTCTCTCTATCCTGCACCTGAGTCCCCGGTTGGAATCTGGTTTACCTCTCCAAGATTATATCAGTCTTTTCTTTTAACCCCTCCCGCATACTGTCATATGGCTTACCGGAGTTAGCTTTATACTTTGTCTTATTGTCATCTGTCTGCTATCGAAGAGTTTCGAGAGAGATCGGTCCTTTTCATTATTGCTTCGAACCGTGCTATACTGATTTTTCTACTGCGTCCTCATCATCCTCCCCTCTTTCCCGCTCTGGTCCAATAAACGACTTTTCAGTGGGCCTGCAACGTTCCCTAGCTCTTTTTTAATGGACTCTCTGACCAAGACTCTCATGCACCCATCTGACGAACTCATCTGGAAACAGGTGGGTTTATTTGACCAAGTGGAGTCTCTAGAAAAGAGGTTACCGTCGCTCTCTTCCATTCCCTGTACCAACCGCCCAGTTGTGCAAGACACCCTTCCACTGACATCTACCCCTCTCCTGAGATCCTCTCTTCCCGCTTCCGACAGACTCCCTCAAATCTGCCCAAATAGAACTTCCTCTTCTGTTGCTCTTAGTGTCTCTCTTGTCCCCCACTGAGTAGTCCCCAGTAGTCGCAAAGTGTGGAAATCGAACAAGAACAACAAAAGACTGGTCTTGGGCGATGGAGTTGGTCTAGAAGACCTCTGCAAAATGTCTCTTAATGCCCTGGTCGGTCGTATTTCATACAAAAGTATGAGCCCACAACCATTAGAAGACTGGATTAACTCATAGTGGTCTTCGATCTTGGGATATTGTCCTGAAATCTTGTACCTAAAGAAGGGTTGGCTCGGTTTCCTCTGCAGATCTCCAGATGATGTCTCTCGGCTTTTATCCTCCTTTTGCGTCATAGGGGGGAGCAGCCTCATGCTCAAGCGCTGGCGACTGGCCTTCAACCCAGACATAGATTATTTCCACAACAGACATCTTTGGGTACTGCTGCCGGGTCTTCCACTTCACTTCTGGAACAGTGAAGCCATCAAAGCGATTGGTGACTCGCTGGGCAAGCTCATTGCGCTCGACCCTCTGTCCCTCATTGGCTCCTCGAGAAATATATGCAGGGTATTGGTGGAGATGGATATATCAGCAGGCCTGCCAGAGAATCTTGAGATCGCATGGAGAGGTCGCAAGATACTCCAGCCACTTGACTACCTCGGCCTACCGTTCCGTTGCAATCTTTGCCGAGAAACTGGTCATCTACGTCTCACTTGCCCTGGTAAGTCCCGGAACAACTCTACTGAAGATGATGACCTGCATCTCAATCCCCCTGATTACATGGACGATGATCCTTCTCTTGAGTCCTTTCACACACTCCCTAACCCACCCTCCCCTCCCCCTCCTAGACAGCCAGAGCCTCTGACGACCAAACTTTTCCATCATTGTCCCTCCCTCTTTAACTCCCTTACTGCTGCCGAAAAGATTACTATCAACTTCTCATCTTTGCATTCGTCCCCCCATTCTATTTCCCTCTCTCCTAAAGCTGTGTCGATCCAGCCTTCTCCCCCTGCACAGACTCCTTTCCCTAGCTCCCGACAAGCGATTATTGATACTACTCGACCCCTCATTACCTCTTCCCCCTCACTGCCCCTGACCTCCCAATCGACCAGTCAACACTGCACTCCTTCCCCCTCGCACCCTCTCCCTTCATCCTTATCGGCCTGCCACCACAGTGCGCCCTCCCTTATCGCCTCCTCCACAGTTGAGCCTTCTGTTCTCCCTGGCATAGGCCAGCCTACCGATAGCGAGGATACACTACTGAATGATCTGGTTTCCTCGACCCCTCCCTCCTTTTTAGTGGACTCTGCTACTCGGTTACCAATCTACCATGGAAATGAACTCATCACACATTCTTCGGCTGCTGGCTCCTCTTCTACCTTACTTAATGAAAAAGACCAAAAATTCTTTTCTTGGTCATGAGGTCTGGGCACTGAGCTCTCTCCCCTTCAAACTCGGAGTTCCAGGAAGAAGAAGGGATTACTTACTTCTCAACAAGATACCCCAACCGAACCTTCACTTGATGTAAAGGCCCTTAGAGCATTGAAGGCCATCGCTCGTAACAAATAATGATTGTGCTCTCCTTAAACATACAAGGAATAGGAGGCATCCTCAAATCTGCATCCTTCAGGAATCTACTCGAGCATACCTCTCCAGACGTCATTTTTCTTCAGGAGACCCTCTCGTCTGAGCAAAAGTCCAGAGCTTTCTTGCACTCCTTATGTTCTTCTTGGGTCTCTGTGGCTGTTAGCGCTTTGGGAAAATCGGGTGGCCTGCTAGTTGCATGGGACCCAGGTATTTTTTACTTGACTCCCTACCTAACTTGCAGTGGCTTATTGCTGATGGGTCGTTGCCTAGCTACCAACCAAGACCTGGCTTTTTTAAATGTATATGGCCCCTGTCAGGATAAACTACTTTTTTGGACTCATCTTGCTAACAGTGGAATTCTGTCCATACCCAACCTCATCCTGGGAGGTGACTTAAACATCACTCTCTCGGCCGACGAACATTGGGGTGGACTCTCCTTGCCTGGACCTAGCTCAGCTTTTTTCCGTGACCTTTTCCACACCAATAACCTCATAGATATCTTGCCTTCCAGACTTATCCCCACCTCGCGTAATGGGAGATTGGGGAGTGAAGCTATAGCTAGAAGACTTGATCGCTTTTTAATATCAGATAGTTACATGTCATCCATAGCCGTCCCTTCCTCCTGGGTGGCGCTTCCTTTTTTTTTCTGACCATGCGCCCATTATACTCAAGCTGAATTTTCTCCTCCATCATAAATCTTACCCTTACAAATTCAACCACCACTGGTTATCATCTGCTGATTATACCGATCTTGTGCACTCTGTCTGGACTAACCCGTCATTCCAAAGTGAAACAAATCCCCAACTGATAATGTTATGGAAGCTTAAGGTTCTTAAATCGCAGTCTAAATCCTAGAGCAAACGTAAAATGGATTCAGAGGCGGCTCTACTTTTCAAATTAGAGTCTGAGATCAACAACTTCATTTTACTCTCCTCCATGGTCGTTCTGTCACTTGAGGACTCCGATACTTTAAGTCTTCTTGAGAAGAACAGATCACATATTCTGCGTGAGGAGGAATTGAAATGGAGGCTCTGAAGCCGAGCAACCTGGCTCAAGTCGGGGGACTCCAATACGAAATATTTCCATAGCATAGCTAATCACAACAGGAACAAAAAACTGATATGGTCGATCCAGAATGACAACAGTGAGACTCTACGGGAACAAGGTGCAATCAAAGTGGAGGTTGTATCTTTTTTTGGTAACCTTTACAAAGCTAACGAAAGTCATTATTATCCTGAAAAAGTTGCCACGGCTAGACTCTTCCCGAATTTGGTATCTGTTACTGAAGCGTCCGATCTCTACAAGCCTGTTACAATGTCGGAGATCAAAGATATTTTATCCCATTTCAAAAAAGAGCGAAGTCCAGGGCCTAATGGCTGGACTACAGAATTCTTCTCTTTCTTCTTCGATCTTGTGGGGCCGGATCTCCTACAGATGGTGGAGGATACCCACATCAAAGGTAAGGTACAAAATTTTCTTAATTCCACCTTCTTGGTATTGATCCCGAAGGAAAATCAACCTGACTCCTTCACAGACTACAGACCAATATCCCTGTGCAACCTTATTTACAAGATTTTTTCTAAAGTTATTTCAAACTGGATGAAGTCGATCCTGGAAAGGAGTCTTTCGGCTGAGCAGCATGGTTTTCTGAAAGGGAGAAGAATACAAGATGCCATCGGGGCTGCTCACGAGAGAATCCACTCCATAAAACAGAAAAATCTGAAGGCTCTGATTTTAAAAATTGACCTCAAAAAGGCTTTTGACAGCATCGACTGGACCTTCCTGAGACTTGTCCTACACTCGGTGGGTTTCGGCATCAAGTTCACGGATTGGATTATGTCTTGCGTCACTAGTGCTAGCTTTGCAGTGTTGATTAATGGGGAGGCAACAAACTTCTTCAAAAGCGAACGAGGGCTCTAACAGGGATGCCCTCTCTCTCCGTACCTCTTCATTCTTCTCATGGACAGCTTGAGTCTTCTCCTTTCAAATTACATCGCAGAACACCGCATAACAGGTATAAAGGTTTCAAGGCTTATCAAGATGGTACATCTCATGTTTGTGGATGACATTCTCATAATGTCTAAAGCTGAACTTCCATAGTGGCTGGCGATTTTGGAGGTACTCAAACTTTTCAGATTAGTCTCGGGGCTGTCCATTAACCCCTTTAAATCCACTATACACTACTGGGGTTTATCCGAAGCCGAGCTCTTGCCACTCAAAAACTCCATCCCTTTTACATTCATTGATTTAAAGGAAGGCTTCATTTACCTGGGGTTCAGGCTGAAGCCGAGAGTCTCTTCCTCTGCTGATTGGTACTGGTTAGTTATTATTTTTGAGAGGAGAATTGGATTCTGGTGCAATAAGTGGTTGTCCCTGGGGGGACGTCTCATTCTGGTCAAATCGGTTCTTGAAGGCCTTGTTGTATACTGGATGACCCTCTCCCGAATCCCAAACAAAATCATCATACTGCTATGTAGACTCTCCTTTAATTTTCTATGGAACGACCTCGCCGGAAAATGTCGGTTTCACCTGTGTAGCTGGCAGTCATTAGCTAGGCCCCGAAAGGCAGGGGGCTGGGGGCTCAAAAACCTCTCTATCTTCAACTCAGTGCTCCTAGCTTGCTCCTTCTGGAGATCTATCACACATGACAATATCTGGCATCGTGTCATTATGGACAAGTATCTCGATGCCCTACCTCTTCTCTCTTGGCTTCGGATGACTACTCATGAACCGGGTCGGGCTTCACCCTTCTGGAGGGGTCTGCTCTCAGCCTCGCTGGTAATTCTTCATTGGCTTTGGTGGAAGCCCGGATCGGGTACCGAGATTTCCCTCGGTAGGGATAAAATCCTCGGATTGGAAAATCTATCGATCCTTTCGCCCCAGCTCTGTTTTTTGCTTTCTTCTCAAAATTTTGAATTCCTGGCTCAGATGAGTGTGACTGTGTGCGCCCCTCATCTCTCTGACCATTGGATTCATAGCATCTCTCCCCAGCTTCAAGGTCCCTTGGCATCGGAGTGGGATGCATTTACCACAGCACTAAAATCGGCGGGTATCTCTCTCCGTAATTCACGTCACACTCTCCTGTGGGCTGGAGGTGATGGCTCGGGCTTACTTACAGTTAAAAACGCCTATGCGGCTCTTCTCCAGATACAACCGATCGTTGTTGTTTCTTCGTGGCATCACTAGATCTGGAAATGGCACATTCCTCTCAAGTTCCAACTTTTTTTATGGCTTTGTGTGAAGGACATGGTGCTCACGTGGGAGACTCTTCGTAGGCGCGGATGGCAGGGTCCCAGAATATGTCCCCTTTGCCATCAAGACAATGAAGATATCCACCATCTCATGATTCACTGTAATTTTACTTCCCATTTATGGAACCTCTTATCCCTGCATTACTCCCTTCCGCTGGCCTGGAATGGCATCACCATATCTGATTGCCTCACGTCTTGGATATCAGACAGATTGGCTCCTCATCCATTGGTTGCTCACGTATGTTGGCAGATATGGATCAAGCAGAACCATGCAATTTTTGAGGGTCGGCCCCCCTACTTTCAAGCGGTCCTCCACAGGGTTATTTCCTCTTTCAATTGGCAACCATCCACAGTAAAGAACATCTGTTATAAAGCCTGTGATTACTCACTGCCGACTGGTGGTACTCTAGTCTGTTTTGATGGCGTAGCCTTACCAAACGGTGTTTGTTGCGGGGCTGGTGGCACATTCAAGTTTCAATCGTCCTGAATCACTAAATAGTTTTTAAACTGTGGTGTTGGCTCCAATACCAAAGCCGAGCTTTTGGGCCCGTGGACATCTCTCTTCCTTGCCTCCTGCTGGTCATTAAATCATCTACTGGTTCTAGGAGACTCTAGAGTCGTAATAGATTGGATCAACCATAAACACAAGCTACATTCTGTGCACATTGAGGGATGGAAACAACAAACTCTGGAGCTGGCAAAGTTCTTCTTCGACATTCAATTCCACCATTTTCACAGATACCATAATTCTGAGGCGGATGTTTTATCCAAAAGGGCACTAAATGAGGTGGTTGGTCGTTTATCGGTCTATCACTGTGACAATGGCATTGAGAGCCCTATCACCACTATCAATATTTTCGAATCATAGCAGCGCCCTTCACAGTTCACATTAGGTGTTCATTCAATTGTTTGTTATATTTTTACTTACGAGCTCTCTCCCCTCGCTTGAGTGGGCATTGACTCGGCTACTATTCCAGTATTGCTGCCGCACAGGTTATATATGTAACAGTCTACCTTTAGACCAACACTGTCCTGGTATAATCAACAACAGGTTACAAGCTTTGTAACAGCATTTACTCTTCCAGTATTGCTTCCGCACCGGTTATTATTGTAACAGTATGCTTTTAGACCAGCTCTGTCCTATTATCTATCATCAGCAGGTTACAAGCCTTGTTAAAGAATTTATACATTATATAAATTTGAGAAAATTTTCTTCTTGGAAAAAAAAGGTAAAGTTAGAAGGAGACAAATTTTTTTTTACTAAACCATGTGGGCATGTCACGTGGTGTTTTGGTTACAATTTATGCCTTTTTTAAAAAGGGGCATAGCATTCACATCCAAAATCCATTTTTAGTGTTGTTTTTTCTCTAAACAACCTATATTTTCGAGAGCTTTCCATCTAGACCATTAGTTTCATCTTTTGAATACATATTATCTGCACATTTTAATATGTGTAAGTCTCTACATTAATCTCCAGTTTAATTAATGCATAATGTAGATATGATATGTGGTTGTGGCCAAGCGATGTAATATACAAATTGTATATATGAATTTAATAAAATAAAATGTGATGCCAGTTGTTGGGGATATGGATAGAGATGGAGGAGAAGTAAAATCCACAAGAGGGGAGGGTTTAAGAGAATGTCTAAGAGAGGGGTCCACATGGGGAATTCTCCATGTATATTAATTCAAACCCACATCATTAACTTATTGTTGGTGTATGAACCTTCTAATTTCTGATTGAGTGTTCTTAAAGCTAGTCATTAAACATATGTAAGAGGGTTGATGTGAAAAGTCACATCCCATAGTTATGAGAGCATAGGGGTTGAGTACAATCAACATTGGGGAGTGTTAGAATCAACTTGCATGGGGAAATATGAATTTGTATGGGAAATTAGAGCAGGTTTTTATATGCAAATTTTGGGAACACAAGGGAAAGGAGAGTGGTGGAACTTGGACTCAAAAATGGTGGACATGTTAGTAGCTATTGAAGATTGAAGAAACCGGTTGTTAGGCTTGCAGAAGAACCAGATTGTTAGGTCTGAAGAGTGAACAGTTTGTTGCTCTTTTTTTTCTTGGTAGTTTTCTTAACAATGATTTTGTAATGTCTCATTCCAATTGATCATGACAGAGGATGACGTAGTAGCCTATATGACTCACATAAGATATAGTCAACCAAAAAAGGGAGTCACGAGGAATTATTTAGTGTCACTAGGTTAAAATATGACAAAATCCTAAAGTGACATTAAATAAAAATAAAATAATTAATTACTTAAGCATTAAAAAGTGATTTTTAATGTTTAAGTGAATATTAGAGGGAAAATAAGGTAAGGGTTTGAGTTGGTCAAAAAGGGAAAGATCTAGAGGGATTGGAGGAAGAATAAAAGGAGGTATATCCCCTCGCTTCATTATTATGATTTGATCTCTCATTTAGATTGCTCTTAGCACCAAGGTTTTCATTGGGGTTTTGATAAAACCCCTCCACACTTCAGTTTGGTTTTGGTGGTGAAATACCTACCCTAGCTAGACATAGGGGGGAAACCATTTGAGGTTTTCATCAAAGCTTCATTATTGTTCATTTTCAATTTGGAGTTTGATTTTGTATGTAGCTTATGGGAGCAACGATTTATATAGGATAATTTTGGAGTTGTCTTGAAGCATTAATTTACCATTGCTACAAGTTTGTGGGCATCTAGGGTACTCGTGAGGGTTTATTGGGAGATCATGGCCCTAGAAGAGGTTACTTAGAGAGGATGATCT